>JAJIBD010002561.1:0-203492 GCA_021461705.1 Cryptotis parvus | reverse complement strand
TTTCTTTCTTTCTTTCTTTCTTTTCTTTTCTTTCTTTCTTTCTTTCTTTCTTTCTTTCTTTCTGTCTGTCTGTCTGTCCTTCTGTCTCTTCTTTTTCTTTTCTTCTTTCTTTCTTTCTTTCTTTCTTTTCTTTCTTTCTTCTTTCTTTCTTTCTTTCTTTTTCTTTCTTTCTTTCTTTCTTTCTTTCTTTCTTTCTTTCTCTCTCTTTCTTTCTTTCTTTCTTTTCTCTCTCTTTTCTGTCTTTCTTTCTTTCTTTCTTCTTTCTTTCTTTCTTTCTTTCTTTCTTTCTTTCTTTCTTTCTTTCTTTCTTTCTTTCTTTCTTTCTTTCTTTCTGTCTGTCTGTCTGTCTGTCTGTCTGTCTGTCTGTCTGTCTGTCTGTCTGTCTTTCTTTTCTTTCTTTCTTTCTTTTCTCTTCTCTCTCTCTCTTTCTTTTTCTCTCTCTTTCTCTCTCTTTTTCTCTCTCTCTCTCTCTTTCTTTTCTTATTTGTTTTTGATCACACCTGAGCTATCATGGCTTGTTCCTGGCTCTGCACTCAGGAGTTACCCCTGGCAGTACTCAGGGGACCATACAGAATGTCTGGCACAGAGCAGAGGTCAGCCACATGAAAAGGCTGTTTACCAGCTTTACTATGGCTCCAACCCCTCTCCACCCCTTTCTGCCCTCCTCCCACCTCGCTTACTTCCTTCCTTCCCTGTTGTGGGTCCCTTAGACTCATGCTATGTGTGGCCCCCGTGGTTCCCTTTGGACTGTCCTGGTGGTCTATGAGTTGGATTTGGGTTGAGTAAAGCTGGTGTAGCACAGCCGAGAGAGAGAGAGAGAGAGAGTGCTTTGAGTCAGAACTTGGGCCCAGGGCAGGTTTGGGCAACTGTGAACTCAGTGACGAAGACGCCATCAGCTCTATGGAGGTATGGCATGCAAACAAGAATGTGGGCTCACTTTACACCATCAACATAGAGGGCCAGAACGATAGTGCAGTGGGAAGGGTGCTTGTCTTGCACATGGCCAACCTGGGTTTAACCTGGCACCTAATTTAGTGCCCTGAGCACTGCCAGGAGTAATTCCTGAGCACAGAGCCAGGAGTAAGCCCTGAGCATTGCTGGGTGTGACCCATAACAAAACCCAAAGTCACCCATCAACATAAAGGACATTGTCATCTCTCCGAAGCTCTCGTCCCTCCCACCTCTGTCCAGTGCCAGCAGATTTGTCTCCGGCTTCTCAAACTATAAAAACAGAGGCATCGAATTTTTGCTTGGGCTCAGCATATCCCTTTGTTCCGACCTTCCCGTGCGGCTGCTCGGGTCAGTTGTTTGTTCCTTTTAAACCACCATCACTCCGCTTTCCATTATTCTCTGCCTCAGTTTCCTCATCCGTAAGAGTTGATGAGCGGTTTCCCGCCACAGACTGTGAAGAACAAACGGGGCTAGTGTCAGCGCAGCCTCCCGGGTTTCTGCAGGGACTTCCCGTGCTCAGTGCCCGCCTGGAGCCCCAGGGTCAAGGGGCAGGGTGGGTGGCGGCTCTGGGTGGCTGCCCAGCGCAGAGAGGAGGCCAGAGGCCATGTTTATCCAGCAGATTATTATTTTTTAATCCTTCGCCTCGTGTCCTTTTTCCCTACTTCCCTCTTTTCCTGATAATTAAATGCAAGCTGGCACTCCTGCAAGGAGACAGCTGAAGATTTAATTGCCCCAAGAAGAGTTTTCCAGCGAAAGGTCCTGCAGTAATGGCAGCTCCCAGCCCGGCCGCCCCACGCCTTTGCTTCCCCTAATGTGCTAGTCTGCATGTGCTGGGGGTGCTGGCTGGCACTGAGGGAGCAGCTGAGGCAGCGTGGAAGCGACAGTCGCAGACAGGCCACTGCTCTCTCTCACCATTAAACTCTCACCCGGCCTCCATCTGGGGACGGGGCTGCTGCCATATCGCCGGCTGCTGTACCAGCTGACCCTGCCCGGGGCAGTGGGCGGCTGGGAAGGGCACCCCTCCTCCACGAAGGCTCGGCCTGTTGTCCTTGATGTCGAGCCAGAAGGACACGTCTGCAGGCCCTGGGCCGTCCATCAGCGTGCCGGGTCACATACTGCTCAGCGTCAGTCTAGAGCGAGATCTTTGCAAGTGTGCGTCCTGTTTGCTATGCTGCGGCCCTGTCTCCCCAGCGGTGCCATCAAAGGCTCAGCCCAGGGTGGCTGGTCCTAGCCTGCTGGGGATCTGCATCAATTTTTCAGAAAGCAGCAGCAGCTCTGAGCCAGAGTGGGGACGACAGGCTGGTGACTCAGAGGAAGCGTCAGCTGACGGGACTTGAATCCTAGTTCTAAGCCAGCCAGCTGGGCGCTTCCGGGTGCCCTCGGGTGTCCGAAAGTGTTTCTCAACTTCTAGGCATTGGGGTGGTGGGGCGTGGATTACATATCCAGTAGTACTCAGGGCTTACTCCTGGCTCTGTGCTCAGGGATCACCCTGGTGGGGGCTGGGGATAGATTTCAGGGCAGGTGCATGGAAGGAATGCACTTTACCCACTGTATTATCACAAAAACTTCTAGACTTTTAATTTGCTTCCTTGCTTCTCTCCTCCCTTCCTCCTCCTTCCATCCACCCACAGCTCCTCCCTCCCTCCCTTGCTCCTATCCATCCTTTCATCCTCTTGCTTCTTCCCTTTCATGCATCTTCCCACCCTTCCTCCCTTCCCTCCAGCTCTCTCTCCTTGAGCCCACCACTGTATTTCCTGTGTGCTGTGGGCGGGACACAGGAGTTACACTGGTGAGCAGTGGCCCAGGCAGGAGACTCCCTAACAGATCTGCTCCACTGGGACAAGACGTCTGGAACACAGGACTTGGCCCTGTTTCTGGGTTGGGATGAAGCAAGAAAGACTCAGCGAATGTTGTTAATTGCGGAAGCCCTAAGTACAAAGTTCCTGTGGTTCACTCCAGAGCTCTCAGAGGACTGGTGCTGCCGTGCAGGAATGATGGGAGAGAAATAAGGAAGAGGGCAGCAGGGTGGTAAGCTCACACAGGGGCTGGCCTCTGCTGGCACTGTCTGTCCAGACCCTCTCTATCATGCTCACACACCTTTTGGGCCTCTTCTGCCCCTTTGCAGGCTGAGGGAGGTCATGTACACTCCCCTGGGAGAGGCCCAAAGGGCTGGAGCAGGCAGGAAGGCCTGATTCCATCCCTGGCACCACATGTCCCCTGGGCAGCGCTGGGAGCCACCATCAAGCTGGCCTCTGAGTATTGCCAGGTGTGGTCACAAAGTCAAGCCAAGAATAAAAGAGTATGCAGGGACTTGGGAGGTAGCTCAAAGTGTTGGAGCTCTGGTCTAGCAAAGGGAAGGGACCTGAGTTTAATCCCCAGCACTACTGGCTCTCTAAGAGCCACTGGGTGTAAATCACAGCTGGGTACAGTCCTGCTGGGAGCAGATCTGGGACCCACCTGGTCATTATTTGGGAGACTTCCCTGCCCTGGTCTCCCCTCAAAGAAAAAGACTCCAAAACATGGAGATGAGTCAAGGAAAGTATTATCTTTCTTTATTGCTACCCTAGGACATTGTCTAAGAAGGTCCCTAGGACCTAGAGTTATTGTACACCGGACAGGGCTCTTGCCTTGCATGTAACTAACCCAGGTTTGAGTCCTTGCATCCCATTTGGTCTTCGGAGCACTGCTGGGAGTGATCCCTGAGTGCAGAGTTAGGAGTAACCTCTCAGCATTGCCAGGTGTGGCCCGACACCGCCCCAGAAATGGCCATTAAAGAGTAGTTCATTTTATTGGGACTCTGAGCTTGGCTTTGTTGTTTGATTAAAGTCTAGATTTTGTTAAGTTCCAAGCTGACTTGTCAATTTTCACCTTAGAGAAATGTAAATGACATCTGTCGGCTAAGCGAGACCTGCCCAAAGGTGTCTTTCACTACACCTGTGTGAGGCCACTTTCTAGTAAGCTAAAGTGATGAACATTCTCCTCTCCTTCTTTTCAAAGTTTTAAAAATGGAGTCACAGTGAGATACACCATTTAAAGTTGTTCACGACTGGGTTTCTGTCATACAATGATCCAAAACCCCACCCTTCACCCTTTACGATTCCCACCACCTTATCCAACGTCCATTTCCCCTCCTGCCCCTGGCCTGGATACTACCTCTATGGCAGACACGTATCTCCCTCCCTCTCCCGTCCCTTCTCCCCCCCATCCTTGTTCTTTTAGGCACTGGGGTTGGCACTGTTGGTTTTAAAAGGATATCGTGCATATCTCTTCCCTCCTTTCAGCATGCACTTCTTGTCCGGAGTGGTGATTTCCCACTCTCACTGCCTTAGTGACCCCTTCTTGGTCTTAACTACCCTCCCCAGTCCTGGCGGCAAGCTTCCTGCTATGGCCCTGCCTCTTGAGGAAGCCCAACACCCTTTGCTCCTGGGCCAGCATTTCTCTCCTGTTGCTTGCCCATGCAAGGGGCTTCTCCCTTGAACAGCTTATGTTCAAGACCTTCTGGGCAGTGTTGGCTGATTTCCCTTTGCCCTTTCACTTGTCCATGTGCTGTTGCTCCCTTGGACCCCCTGAACTTACAAGGGCATGGTTCAACTTTTGGGCCAACATGGTACTCTCAGATTTTTGTACCACACAAGTCTCCCAAACGAAGCCAAAGAAATACTTGTTGTTGCATGAGTGACTATGGATTTTGGGCAGGGTCTCCTCACCTCTGCACCTCACTGCTATCATCGTGATTTGGGCATCTGCCATTCCAGGGACTCCGGGTTCTGGGAGACCAGGCGTCAGTGCCTGGATGGTCCTGGGGATGGGTCGGGAGTGAAGCTCATGGTCCAGTCAGTGGGATTCTCGAGGGATGGGAGGGGTTACTGTGGGGTCAGCTCTGTCAAAGACAGATTACTTGGTATTTATTTGGTGGGACAGAAAGAGCAGCTTGAGGTTCCTATGAGGTGGTCAGCCACACTCCAGGGAGGTGACCAGGACACCCCAACACTCAGCGGGTTTGGGGGTGAGATGACGTGGTATTTCCTGGCTCCCAGCAAGCGCAGCACACTTCAGCACTGCCTACAGCCCCTGAAGCTCCTGTGTCCATTCAGGGCCCCACTCACAGCCTCACTCCCAGATGTTGGCCCTTGACCAAGAAGAGCCGCTGCTCTCCAGGTCTCCATTTCCCTCTGAAATTGGGTGAACGAGAGAATTACCTCCGAGGGTTGTTCAGCAAATGGGTTGCTTCATGTTAGGTGAGTTAATATTTGCACAGAGTGCGGGAGATTGTCTGACATGGAGTAAGTGTAAAAGGCAAAGACGATAAACAAGCCTCGATCAGTTCTTGGCTGATTTGTCCCATGAGGAAGGGAGAAAGTGTGGACAACACTTGGGCAGTGCTGTAGAACTAGGGCTGGGGCTGGCTCGCAGTGGGAAGTGTGGCAGAAATCAGGGCGGGGGTCATCACAGTGAATAGGGGTACGGGCAGAGACCAGATCTTTCTCCCCAGAGACGTGTTTTCCTGCCAGGGGGAAAGAGCATCACTCGGCTCCCTGCAACGTCCACTCCACCAGGCGGTCTGCTGCTCTGGGCATGTGGCCCATAGAGAATCGAGGCTGGTGTGGCCTGAAATCTGTCCCCCGCAGTGTCCTTGCAGGCACACGGTCCATCGCTTCTCTTCATCCCTCCAGACAGAAAGCACTTCTCCGCCCCTTGGCCTGCACTGGCTCCTTCCATGCTTTGTCTTGGCCGGCCGACAGGTTAAGTGTCCCTCAGGCTGGCTCTTAGGGGCTGCGACCTAAGTCTTTCATCATAGCCCTGGGCCTGGCTTGGCAGGTGCCCTGAACCGCACAGGAGGCTCCTGGCCTCAGATCAAATGGTCCAGCCTAGAACTCGGGCCGAGCTTGGAGGGACTTGAGAATCCAAGGCAAGAGCTGATCTGTGGGAGATGGAGCGAGGCTGGCAGATCCCAGGGTTCTGCTGGACCTCAACCTTTCCTATCTGCAAAATGGGCACCGCTGCCCGCTGTTATGAAGTCTACTTTTCATTTACTTTTGATTGTTCTTTGGGCCACACCCAGGGTGCTCAGAGATTACCTCCTTGCTCTGTGCTCAGGGATCACCCCTGGTGGGGCTCAAGGGGCCATACTGGGTACAGGGGATCCAACACGGGTTCGCCGCAAGTGAAGGCAAACACCCTCCCCTGTGTGCGATGCCTCCCGTCTGGCCCCATTTCCCAAGAGCCACACTGATGTGTTCTGGGGGCTGGGGCCACTCATAGCAGGGTTCAGCCCAGGAGGCTGGCAGAGCTTGGGGGCCAACCCTAGCAGTGCTGGGTACCGGGTGGGACGGGTGGTGTTGGAGATCGGCGCCAGGGCCTGACTCAGGAGAGGCATCTGCTCTACCACTCACTTCCATCTCTCCGAACCAAGGATAAGCTTGAACTGAGGCTGTACTGTGTAGCGGGAAAGTTACTCTTTGGATCAAGCCCTAGTTCTGACATGGAACATTGGGTGCCTAGGCTTGCTCATCTGTAAAATATAGGTCACAAGAATTCCCACCTCACCCAAGTGCAGGAGGCATTAAACGAATGAATACCTGAAAACACTTGGCACATTCCCTACCATTCTAGGTGGCGTTGCTTAGTGTCAGACTACACAAACCCTTTACCATGGAGAATGGCAGTATATGATGTACTAATTAATGACTCAGTGGCCACTGAAGTCACACCGCTGGAACTGGTTTGTTTTCTGCCACACCTGGATATGCTCAGGGCTTACCCGGCTCTGCTCTGGGAGTACTTCTGGTGCTGCTCAAGGAGCCATAGTGGGTGGTGGGGATCAAACGCAGGCCCACTGCACGCAAGTCAAATGCCTGGTCTCCTGTACTAGCACTCTGGTCCCAACTTGTTGGTTTTGATTTTCGTGTTACACCTGGCAGTGCTTAGGAGTTACTCTGGTGGGGCTCTGGGAACCACATGGGGTGCCAGGGACCAAACCTGGGCTAGCTGCATTCAAGGCAAACTCACTATACTATTTCTCCAACTCCTGTTTTTTATTTTTATAAATCTCATTTTGAGCCATACTCGGTGGTGCTCGGGATCACTCCTGGATCTCTTCAGAGTTCAGGGAACCTGAATCTGAACTGTGTTGCCAGGGATTCAGCTGGAGTTGGGTCATGTGCAAGGCAAATGCCTTAACCCTTGTACTATCTCTCCAGCCTCAGAGGGCCGGAGCTAGGAGCATCACCAACATCACTTACTGCTGTGTGACTCTAAAACTTACAGCCCCTCTCTGTGTGCTGCCCTAGGACAGTCAGTGATATTACCTACCTTATGAGGCGAGGTTTAAAGGAGTTGAAGGATGTCAGGTGATAACACACACCAAGCACTAGGCATTATCACTAACACATGGCCATCGTTCTATGATTGCATTAACTTTATTCATATCATCATGGAGCGGTGGCAAGGAAACCAATACACTAGCACCGAACACGAACCATCCATCCGATGCTACCAGGGCAAGCATTAGCCTTCCACATTGGCTGAAGGAAAGTGAGATGACCGAGGGGGTCGATCTGCTTGTCGGAGATTTCCAAGGGTGGAGATATGCAAAGTTAAGGGCAGAAATGAAAGACCCAGAGACTGAGCCAAGATCTGCTACGTGCCAAGCTTGGGGCGTGGGGCTCCATCCCCCTCCCACCCCATCGCAGCTCTGCAGAGGGAACTTCCTGTCCCTGTCAAGTCATGCCAGTGGCTAGACTGAGTCCCAGAGAGGTGGGCTGCTGGAATGCTAGGGGCTTGGACATGGCCAAGCTGGGTTCGGATGCAGTTGTCCGCTCAAATTCTGTTTACACAGGTGCTTGAGGCACAGCCGTGTCCAGACTCAGCAAGGGCCAGGGAAACAAGGTCTGTTTCTACAAACGAGAGAGAGAGAGAGAGAGAGAGAGAGAGAGAGAGAGAGAGAGAGAGAGAGAAAGAGAGAGAGAGAGAGCCTCCAGCCCTGAGTCTGGGGGTCACATCAGTGCTCTCCCAGATCGGGAGGACTCACTCACAGAGAAGGACACTCAGCACCCATAGGGGTCATTGTTACCCAGAAATCTTTATTACAAAAATATTTTGCAAGCCAAAAAAGTTTAAGTTGCAACTATATACAAAAAGGGGGCCTGTTTCCTTGCCAGCAGTCTTAAAATAAACTCCCAAACCACGCTTCTTCTGTGCTATTGACATGACCTCTTCCTTTTCCTGGGGTTCGATATACAAGGGATGGGGATGGCCAGGCTGCTGGGAGGAAGAGACTCCACTTCCTTGACCTTAACTGCTTAACTCCCCTTCCCAAACCAAACAGAATGAAATCAGTACCCAGAAAACACTGACCATCCCGGGTAAGGGTCTGCATGTTCTCAAGGTGGGGGCAGTGCCATGCGCACTCTCTGGGTGGGAGAATGGTGGAGGCCCAATAAGCAAATACACTTCTGGAATTTGGAAATAGTCTAATCCAGTTTGGCTGGGCCCCTGTATTCCCAGATGCCACAGAGAAAGCCTGACTCAGCGAGCCAGAACTGCTCACATGTGGGCACAACTCACTTCTGGGTGCCATCACATCGAATGCCAATCACTGCCCTCCCACATGAACTCTGTGTGTGCGTGTGTGTGTACTCTGAGCTTCCCAAGTTCACCTGCAGAGCTGACCGGGATGGTTGTGAGGATTTCTGGTTCTAAGCTGGGGGGTGCCCTGGACGCCTATGCCAGACTCAGGGGTCACCAAAGATTAGCGCCATAACCTAAGAGCTGACAATGACACATTAAGACTGAATGAATGGGGCATGCCACAAGGGCTTGCCATTTGCTCCTGGACAGCTCTATGAACTGGAAGGGTGGTGGGGTCTCAGGGTTCGGCCAATGCCCAGCCGCCTGAGGCAGAGGGTCAGAAGGAAGGCCGCTCAGGGCTTCCTAGCTGCCCAGTGTGTCTATTTAGGACGGATTCCAGCTTGATCCTGATAGCATTTGAAAGGAGCAGCGGAGATGTTCTGCAGGGGCCAGTGGGGAGCTGGGAATTGGGGGGAAGGTCACTGAAGATACAGGGTGGGGAAGAGCAGAGCAGCGCTTCCAAACCCTGTTTGGCCGTAAAGTGCTGAGAGATGACGGGAAGACACCCGGGTCCCTGTTTCTGGATGAGAAGGCCGGCAGCCGTGGGAGCAGCAGCCTGAGGAGCGCGCAGGGGCTGGGCGCGAGGAGGGACCACGCCGGGGTCACGGAAGGCAGCGCTTGCAGCCACAGGCTTGGCAATGAGATCAAGGGAGTCCTGGGGCTCAGCACTGAGGTCCCCCTGGGCCCTCCACCCTCCTCAGGCACGTGGAGGAGTCCAGTGTCTGCTGGAAGAAAAGATCCCTCCATCGGCAACCAACGGTTCAAACCTTAGACTGCACAAGACCCAACCATGTACTTCAACACATGACAAAGAGCCAAGAGAACGCTGCTGTTGTTTAAGAAAAAGAAATAAAGAAAGAAAAAACTGAAAATGAAACAAAACAAAAACAAACGAAAACGAAACATCACAGATCAAATTTTCTAACACCTCAGTTTCAAGATTGCACGTCTCACGCTTGTCAATAATTTACAGGTGGCGTCCACAGCGGATGGTGCTGAGTTAGTGCGAGCTGGAGGAAGCAAGCTCGGGCGAGAGAGGAGCCGGGCCACGTGGAGTCACAGTTGGGATGACGGGTCCTCCAGGAGTCTTAGGGGGCCGCCGAGAGGAGGAGGGATGGGACAGGAGGGAGGATCCTTGGAGGTTGGCTCTTCCTCCCCCAGGGGCGTGTGGCTCCTCGGCCCAGGGACATTGGCAGCGATTTCTGTCACCAAGTCTCAGGCAGCAGATCCCTTAGGCTCCTTACCCAGTTCGACGTAAAGGGAAAACGCTTCCCCAGAAACGCATTTGTGTGGTGGTGGAGGTCAGGGAGCGGACGGGAATTCCGCTCAGAATGTGACGAAGGGAGCCCGGTCCCTCACACCGTGACCAAAGTCTAAGGTGGAGGGAGAAGAAGCATGAGGAGACTCAGTCCCCTCCCCCCGGGCTCGGTCTCCGTACTCGGACCTCCGGCAGGTCTGGCAATGCTGGGGTAGGGGTGAGGCTGCCCTGGAAATGCCAGGTGGGCGGGGGCTGACAAGAGCCACCCTCATCCTTTGGGATTCCAGGGCCTACGCCCCCTGGCCCTGGGGGGCAGTCTTTATCACAGCTGCCTGTGCCAGGCAGAGAGCCTGCGGACAGCGCCCCTTCACTTCCTCTGCACCTGGACGCTGGCGCATCTCCGAGCAGGATGGCTCAGGCTTTAGGCGCGGGCTGCTTGGCACCCGGTTGAGGTGGACCATGTCCAGGTCGGCGTAGGTGAGCGTGTCCTCAGGGCCGGACGGCGGGCCTGTCTGAATGCTGGCATACTCTGTGTGGTTGTTGGGCTCGGCTGCCTGCGGGGCTGGCTTCTTCCCCTTGGGCAGGTTCAGGTCAGCGTAGGTGATGTCGTTGTTGGCATCGTTGGTTTCCTGGATCTAAATGAGGGCCCCAAGACATGGTTATTTGGAGGCCCCATCCCAGCTGCCCACCCAACCAACCCACCAGCACCGAGTCTGGATGCTCTGTCTCCTCTGAAGGCTTTGCCCGGACCCCCTGGGCACCCCCATAGCCCTGCTTCCCCATCACTTCCTCTGAGCAGCCGGGACCATCTCAGACACCTACAGGGCCCATAACTTGCATGCAAGTCTTGGTTCATTCTTTTCTTCCCTTTCTTGCCTTTTGTCCTCAGGGCTGACTCCTAGCTCTGCACTCAGGAATTACTTCTGGTGGACTCCAGGGTACATGAGATGCTGGAGGGGGAACCTGGGCTAGACATATACAAGGCTAATGCCTACCCGCTATACTATCGCCTGGCCCCTGGGTTCATTACTCTCCTCGGCTGGGCCCAGGGTACCTGCTCTGGCCTCCCCTGATAGCACCCACTACCCAGGATTTTGCCTACCTGGGGGTATAAGGAGAGGCTGACTCCCCCAAAGTATCAGGGTGGGAGCACTGGTTCATTTACACCTTGATCCAACAAACATCCACTAGGCATGGATGAATCAAAGAAAGGAGGGGACAGGGAGGGGGAGGTAAATGGAACGATTTCAGTGTCACCCAGGTGCCACCATCTAGCAGGGGCTGAAGGGAGGAAGAGTTAGGAGGCTGGGGTGTTGCCTTCACTCTAGTCTCCCTTTGGGAGGGGCACCAAGCCTCCCTGGGTCTCCGCCTCCTCCATCCAGAGTGGCCAGGTATGGGATTTGCTGTGAAGACTAGGTCACACCAGCGGTCTGGGTCCAGCTCTTAGTGGAGTTGGCACAGTACATGGGCACACTTGAAACCTGGGGGCTGGTCAGGCTTTGACTGTTGCCTTAAAAATTCCCCAGCCAGCGCAGGCCAGCGGCTCAAACGACTGAGGCACATACGCTGCATGCGGGAGTCAATCTGGGGCAATTCTAGGCACCCCATGGGCCCCTAAGCACCTCTGGGTGGGGTCCTCTCCTCGACCTCCAAAAATAAGGGGAACCCTTTCCCAACCAGAATGACAAATGACGCTCCTTTTGCACCATTTATCTGGCAACTGTGTAGCACACTGAGTGTATCACTCCGAAGTGGGTGCGCCACTGCCGCCATCTTGGTCCCCCCAGACTTAGTCCCCACACACACCCCATCACAGCTTTGCTTGTTAAGAATTCTTGACCCCATATTTCAGGGGAAAAAAACAGAGACCCAGGGAGGTGAAATAATTTGGTTGGGAAAGGACCAAAACAGTGGCTTGACGACACGGCCAGTCTATCCAGAAGCCTGCGCTGACCCAAGTAGCCCCTCCCCCACTCCCATTCCCTGCCAACTTGTAAAAGCTGATGCTGGGCCCGGGAACCTAGACACAGAGTTGAGCGGCCTTTGCCCTGCCCATGTTTCGGGGCTTGGCACACAGCAGGTGGTGAGTCTGGGCTGATGGTGAGTTGTGTACAGGTTTCAGTGACTAGTTCTGCTCACCACCATTAATTTATGAAAGGGTCTAGAAGGAAGTCCAGAGGCAGAAGGTCAGGGCAGGGAGACCTCCCCTCTCCCGGGACCAGAAACTGCCTTGTTTTTCTAATTACCACAAGGCCGATGTCCTGAGGTGCCGGTCAGGAGTGCTGCCGCAGCCTACACAGACACCCCACCTCCAGGCAGCGCAAGCTCCTCGGCAGAGGACAGTTAGCATGGTGACCGGCATGAGAAGGCCAAGGCCAGCAGCACTTTCACGCATGGGGTCAGCACTGGGCCAATTCCATACAAGATACGAGAGAAGCCATCTGCCCCCCAGGTCTGACAGCGCCGGGAGGCCAGGGCTGGGTTTCGGCCCGCGGCCAAGCACATAGCCTGAGGACTCTCAACAATGTGGAGGAGTGGCCAGCTGGAGCAGCGCAGCATGCCTGTGTGTGAGGGAATCTGCGACACGGGTTTTTTCCATGGGCTGGGCGGCGCTGCTCTGTGCAAGAGTCAAAAGGGGCTGGAAGGAGGCAGTGGGAGGGTGTGGGGGCTGCCCCTGGGAGAGAGAGACGGGTGTGGCAAACAGCCCAGGCCTCGGGAGGGGTCTGCAGGCTGCCCGTGAGGCACTGTTTCCACTGCCAATGTCCATGGGACCTGTCTCTGTGCTGTGCCCTGAGCTGCAAGTCCCCGAGGTTGGGCCAGATGCTGGACTGAAGCAGAGACGGGAATGTGCAGAGGACGGGAAAGTAAGGAATGTCAGGGCTCCCCAAGGAGTCTTAATTTAGAACTGGATCTTCAAGCCTGCGGATGCAAGGAAATCACACCAGCCAGCTCCCGGGAAGGGCATCTCACCAAGGACTGTACCTGGGTTATTTCTCGGGCATTCTTCTCAGGCTCATGCAACCTAAAAAGGAAAGAGACACAGGGATAAAAATATCCCCCTCACTATCTCCAGCACTCATGCAAATCACTAAGAGTAACATTTAGGATCCACTTCCTTTGGGTGGAGGCTGAGGGGAGCCCTTCCCCAGAGAGACGCAACTGCTTGTCAGGTGCTGGGACAGCAAGGCTTATGAATGAGGGGTTTGAAGCCTTCTGCCTCTTGCCATCACTGGATTCACGCACTCTGGAGGCAAGGGAGGGTCTTTAAAAAACGCTAACACCCAGTGCTGGAACAGGCATGGGGAAACTGGCAATTTTGTGCACTGCCGAGGGAACGGCAAAGCGGTACATTCTAGTTGGCAAAATCAAGAACTTGGAAGGTGTCCTTGTCTTTTGACTCATAATTGCATATTTTTAATTCAAAATATAGAAAATGCTCTATGTACTAAGGCGTTTGTCACGGGGGTTGGTGGTGGCGGGGGCTGGGGAGGAGGGAGAGGTGGGGTGTCTACATATTACAGCCCTGCCAGTTGGGAGTGGTTAAGACGATCAGAATAGACTCCTAGATGAAGATGTAAGAGGTTTATGCTATTCTGTTTTTATTACGAATGATTCCATTAAAATGGTAAACGAAAAGGCAAGAGTCTCTCCCGGAATGCTCTCAATTATGAAAAACGTGTGGGTAACCGTGGGAGGTAACCATCAAATGCTAGAAGCAATGGTCTTTGGGTGATATTTCTTTCTTCTTTCTAGTCTCCCAGGCTCTCCAAATGTTCTCTATTAGAACACATCAAGGTATGATCATTAGAACCGAGAAAGGAAGCCGACCAGGCATCCTGGCTCATCCAAGGGGCTGTCGTGCACTTGAGTTTGGAATGGGAGGCCGTGGCCCGGCTCACGGAGCGTCACGGTCAAGCTAGAGGGCATGCCAGAGACCTCCATTCTACAGGGAGCTGTGTGAATTCTCCAGCCGGCGACTCGGGGGATGTGTGCCTGGATAATGTCAGAAATGAGCAATGGGGCTTGGCAGCGGGGGGTTATTAATGGACTTGGCACGAGTGCTTGGCGCAGGAACCAGTTCTGGGACACGACAGGCCCCACGTGGCCACAGGAACAGCCCTTGAGGGGGCAGGAACACCGGCTGGAAAGGAAGCCCTGGAGCTAGGGGGGAGCAACTTAGCTCCCTAAGCTAAGGAGGTCTGAGCCCTGCTCATGGCCCCAAGCTGTTCCATTTCCTGCCCATTTCCAGAGGGTTCCTTGATGCTCCATAGGTTATGGGTCCGCAACAGCCTTGCTTGCTCTTGGTTGACCCTTGTGGCTGACCCTTCTCCAGGAAGGCTTTGCTGGCACTGCCGAGCTGAGCCTGGTCTGTCTTCCTTATCAGGCTTATGCGTCTGTTTGACTCTGCCTGACAGGGTTTCTAGCTGCCACGGAGATACTAGACTGGCCGGCCAGCGAACCTTGCTCCCAGTCGTCCTGGCCTCTTCATTTGATTCTCTACCTTGGCCTTTGCCTCAAATGGTCCTTTCTCAGGAAAATCTTTACTGCACCCCCAACTCCCTTTTCCGAGCCTGGGTTCTGGTGCTCAGCTTGCAGGTAACCCGGAAGCAGTGGCCGCCTCTCCCCAGGCATCCCTCAGCGGATGGCTTGGCTACTGACCTGCTCACTGCTATGCTCACACTCCAGTTCTGCTCCCTCCCACCCGGCCTCCCGGCCTTGTTCACTCAAGAAGTCCAGGGACGCTGCCTCCAAATCATCTTCCAACCAGAGGCTGGGGCGAGAGTACAGGGGGATCAGGCAGCTGCCTTGCATGCAGCAGATCCCAGTTCAAACCCTGAAACCATTTATTAGTCCCAGGAGTGATCCCTGAGCACAGAGCACAGAGCTCAGGAATAAGACCTGAGCACTGCTGGGTGTGGCCTACACGTCCCCAAACAAAACAGTCTGACAAGCCAGCCCCCTCTCTGGGACCACCCCTGCTCCCGAGCAGACTCCTGCTGGGATCCCCTGCTCCTCTGTCCCCTTTCTTTGCAGGTCAAATACAGTCACTTAATTTTTGTGTGCAAAATCATGACCCAGTGACAGCCACCTGTGTCCCCGAGCTGACAAGGCCAGTGCTTCCCCCAACACCACTCCGGGGCCTCGGGGCCCGTCCCCTTTCCCCTAGACCTGCCCTGGCCTTCCTTGTACTTCTCAGGCGGGTCCAACTGCTGCTGCCCTGGTCTCCTGGAGCCGCCCATTCCCTTGGCCTGGCCCAGAGTCCCAGAGCTGGAGCCTTCTCAACCCTCAGCTACCCTCTAACTGGCCCTTCCTAAGCCTTGGCCCCTCCCCCACGCTCTTGGTTGACTTAATTGTCATCACCGGCAGCCCCACCCCCACCTAATTTGCTAGCCTCCAGCTTGTTTGCTTGGCTTCCTCCCAGGGGACAGCAAGCTCCATGGAGGCTGGAACCAGCCCCTCTGGCTCACTGGCCGTCCTGATTCCCAGACAGGAGCAGCCACGTGTCTGGAAGCCATCAATAGCCAAGAAAAGTGAATGAAGGATCATCTTATCTCCCCATCCGATCAGAGGCACACAAGAGCCTGGGCTCGATCTGTCTTCGCTTCCCTCTGCACGCCTCGCCTCCACCCCTGCCCCACTGCATGGAGCTGGGGCTCAATCTAGTGACTAAATGAAAAAGTCAGGGAAACCCTAAATATTCTGAGAATAAACGGCGGCAAATGTCTGACAAGTGAACAAACGGCCAGCCGCCCGCACCCCAGTGCCCAATTAAGAGAGCAGAGACACATTTTTCTCTCATCTGAGCCGGGGAAGATTACAATGTTCTGCATGTATGTTTCCAACGCAGGGAGTTAGAAATAGCCGGTCCCTCCACCAGCCTGGAAACCTGAAGGGCCTTTGAGCTCAGAGCAGCGGCATTCCCCCTCCCTCCCTGCAGCACCTCCCCAAGGGGCTCTGTGGCTGCCCACACCAATGTCCTCCTGAAAGCGTCAGATCCCAGCCGGCCGCCTGAAGCCAGCGCCTGCCAGGAAGCCACCATTACCGCTCACTCGCCAACGCTTTGGTTTAGAGAGATGAAAGGGAGCAAGTGATCTCGCGGCTCCCTGGGTAGGCTCACGCTTGGAAAAAATAAAAAGACCAGGCAGAAATCGCTTGGCTTCTCTTGGGAAGGAAAAACGGGCGGCAAGAGGCAGTGGAGGAGGCGGAGGGTGTTAGCGGCGTCTGAGCAGGTCCAGAAGGAGTCAGAGAGTCCCCACATGCTACCTGTGGGACCTCGGGGACATCCCAGTGTTTCTTTAAGCCTCAGTTTCCGTAACCATACGGAGAGAAAAAATCCTCATTCTCTAAAAACAAGTGTTCTCAATGTCTGGCTCAAAAACACAGCGGCAGTGGCGGTACCCCCTGAGAACTGGTTAGAAAAATCCCGCATCTGAAACGCTGGGGTGCAGGGTGGCAGGGGCGGTGGGTCCAATAATCTGCATTTTACCCACCCTTGCAGGGGAGGCTCTCTGCCCTGCACTCAAGCTGGAACCGCTTTTCAATTAAAACGGGATGGTTGTAAATCACAGGGCTTTTGCTCTAATTAAAATCACCAACGGGCTAATATAGGTAAGAGCATAGACTGGTTCCTGGAACACAGCACGGGCTCCATAAATGTTAGCTGCCGCCGCTGTTGTCATTATTATTATTGACACTGCCCTTTTCTTTCAGAAACGATGGTCTAACGGGGGAGATAAGACAAGTCTAGAAGTAATGACCACAGTAAAAAAAATTGAATAATAAAAATTAAGAGAGAGCTCCACAGAGACAGCGAGTTTCAGGAATTCAGAGGTGGGCAAGAGGAGATGAGGAATCGCCTCCCGTGCGTTGAGATGGCATTTGTGCGCTTTGCAACCATTTTGGAAAATTCTATTCCAGGGCCAATCTTTGCAGCTTTGAGCAGTGACAGTGAGCGAATGAATTCCCTACCCTTAGGAGGAGCGGGTTGGAATGAGGACAAGCTCAGGGACACCTTGATGGTACTGGCATGACAATGGGCAGTGCCAGGAACACTCACGGGTCCACTGTCCCTGTGTCCGGCAGAGGCACTGCCCTTAATAAACCCAGAAAGAGCAGCAAGACACAAGTGGCGGAAGGAGGGTGAGGCATGGGGAGACAGAGAACTTAGGGTCAGATGCCGGTTTAGTCCCAGCACCCCACGCCCTGGACACCTCTGGGTGCAGACCTGGTAGACTTTGGCATCGAAGTCTGAGTGTGCTACACGGCTGGGCCTGGGAGTTCAACCAGTCAGCCTGGTTGACTCAGTATCCCCTGGGGCGCCCCAGAAAGAAAGGAGGGGCGCCAACTCTCACAACCACATTATGCCACTCCAACTGGAACTGCTGCCCCCTGGGGGCCCCTGGGTGGTGTGTGATGGGGGTCCAGGTGAGGAGAACAGGGTGGGGGGGGAGCAGAGCCAAACGCCTCCATGGTTGGGGTGCCACTGTGCATGTCAGCAGGGTTGAGCCATGAAGGGTTCGAGGGCATCAAAAGTACGGGCATCTGGGGGAGCCCATAGAAGGCTTCAGACAAAGAATGGAGGGGCCGGAGCGACAGTACAGCAGGGAGGGCACTTGCCTTGCACACAGCTGACCAGGTTTTGTCCCCTGGCACCCCATATGGTACCTGCATCAGCTCCTCCCATCACAGACCATCTCTCAGACCCCAAGTCAGGACCCTGAGTCTGCGTATCCCTGACACCACAATCCTCTTGGTTCTGTCTCTGAAATATATCCAAAGCCTGGTCATGTCTATCCCACCACCCAGGGCCTGGCCACCATAGGCTCAGACCCCAACAGCCACCACTTCCCTGGCCTGGCCTGACTCGCTCATCAGGACTCTTGTCCCAAAGCCATGATCTCACCTGCCTGATGCTCCTGGTCCATCTGGAATCAAACCTGGAGTCCTGCTAACAGCCGCAGACCGGGGACACCACAGGCCTCCACCCCAGGCCCAGTGAAGCCCATAAAAACACATACCCCAACGCTCTGCAAAACCTATCAGGATCAAAACCCACACCCACACGGAGCTGCTGAGAGCCCCTATTTTCCTGTCCTTGCTCAGGGTGACAGTCACCAGGAGACTCGGGTGCTGGCTGCCCTTTGCTGGGAGTTACCAGGTGAGTACTTCTGGTAACACCAGGGAATGTTAAAAGCTGAGACATCTCGGTGGCTAGTACCATTTGTGTGCAGGGGCTTTGGCTGCAAGACCCGACGTCACCTCCTCCTCCCCTGTTGCTGCAGGGGCCCAGCCCAGGGCTCCCCGTGTGCTCACAGCACACCCTCAGCCTCAGCTCATGTCCCTACTCACAGGCCCCACACTTGTCACCTCCTGCCCTCGCCACCACCCGATTCCATCCTGACACTCACTATCTGCTTCTCTCTTGGGCATCGGAGCCCAGAAGGCCCAGCCGGCTTCCTGCGTGTCACTGTGTTCTCAGCACTCAGGGCCGGCGTGCCACAGGGATTCAAAAGAAACAACCTCGGGATGCAAATCCATCAAGGACTGTTTCATCCTAACATACATTCCTCAGTGTCCTCACAGTATCACCTTAGCCTGGAGTCTGGCCTTAGGTTTCTGGGGATGGGGGCAGGGCACAGCTCCCTTCCACCCACCCCACCCCAGGCACCCCGGGCTCACCCATGTCGAAGTCATAAATAGTTACTGAGTGACAGTAAGAGCTGAGGAGAGAGCTCGGCTGGGGCCTGAGTGCTCAGAAAGGCAGGGAGGGATTTGGCTGTGGGCGCCAGCGCCCAGAATCCCCTTGCTGGAGACCTTAATTAAAAACAGATCCGGCACCAGGTGCCCATGAAAGGAAGAACCAGAAACGCTGACAGGCGCCAGTGTGAGGTCAGTGATGCGGATTCGCATTACAGCTGTAGGGCTGGGGAGCTGGTGGACGACCAGACATCAGCCACGAAAGCACCACAGCCCACTGCAGGACTTACCTGGTGGAAGAAGTGGAGCCTTTGGCTGAAAGAAAGTAAGAAACCAAGTCACTTAGTTAACCTAGAAACACACTTAGTCTACACTATGAGTATATTCCCCTCCCCGCCCGGGATAGCAGGAGGAATTACTGTGAATATATGCTGTATATTCTCTGGACACAGGCTTCCTTCCCAACACACGGACACACAGACACACAGACACACAGTCAGACACACAGACACACAGACACACACACACACACACACACACACACACACACACACACACACACACACACACACACGTGTCCGTCCCAGAGCAACTTTCTGGGAGTTATAAACAAATAGCCTTGAGAGGCGGCATGGCCAACTGGCCTCCCAATACCTGACCTGTGACACCCCCACAGCCCAGTAACCCAGATCCAGGCCGGGTTCTTCACGGCTGGAGTGTTGGCTGGAGGGACAGGGGTTAGTGACACCGCTGTCACCCCTCCCTCCCATGAGACCTCAGCCCCACGGATCCGGGACTCCTGCCAACTCAATGGGGTGGGGCGGAATATCCATTTATTTCCAGGTCACCGCTTTCCACCAAAGGATGCTGGAGGAAAAAAAAGAGTCCATCTGGTTTAGAGATTTTAAATCTGGGCTCTGGGGCCCCCCCACAGAGAGACTGCCAGGGTTCAGCCGCCATTTGACTCCCATTTTGCTGTAAAATTGTAATTAAAAAGCAACATGTATGCTCAGATGTGCTCGGCCCAGTGTTTCAGCAGGCTCCAGGCGGCCTGGCACAGGGTGGAAATGTGCACTGCCAGGTTACGGGCAGGTCCTGGGTGTGGAGGCCAGTGTGGCGACACTTCACAAGGCTGCAGTGCAGCATGTAATGTCTGAGTGGACGTGGGCAGCTGCCACGTGCTGGGACACAAGTCAGCCCAGGGATGCCCAGGCTGGGCCACGAAAGGCCCTGTCTGGAGCTGGAGTGACGGTACAGCATAGGGCGTTTGCTCTGCATGCGGCAGACCTGGGTTCGCCTCCGGCATTCCGTATGGTCACCTGAGCACCATCAGGAGTAATTCCTGAGTGCAGAGCCAGGAGTAACCCCTGGGCATCACTGGTGTGACCCAAAAAAAGTCCTGGTTTTATTTTTTTTTATTAAAAATTCTCTTTGTGACAATGATGGTTGGAAGTTTGGAAGTGATCACTCTGGGTGGGAGATGTGTGCCGATAGTGGGTAAAGAACCAAACATGACGGCCTCTCAGTATCTGCAAACCATGCCCAAAAGGAGGGGAGAGAGAGAGAGAGAGAGAGAGAGAGAGAGAGAGAGAGAGAGAGAGAGAGAGAGAGAGAGTGCCTGCATGGAGGCAGTGGAGTGGACTTGAAGGAGGGATATTGGGGATGTTGGTGTTGGGAAATGTGCACTGGTGGAGGGACGGTGTTGGAACATTGTATGACTTAAACCAGATCATGAACAGCTTTGTAACTATGTAGCCATTTTATGGTGATTCAATTAAAATAATTTTTTTTTGCCTACTTGAGAGCTGGGTGCTGCATAAAGACAGCCTGTCCAGAGGCTGGGGGGGCCTTCACCATCACTGACAGTCTTCTTGACCCTCCACGCTGCTCTGGGACACCAACTGCCAGTGCCAAAGCCACCGCCAAGAGCGTCTGTGAGCCAGGAGGCTGGTACAGTTCCAGAGATGTGCCTCAGGCTGGACAGCCCGAAGGGGGCAGTACACGTTTTACACCCAGGAGGTCTGGGTTAGATCCCTGGTACCACATGGTCCCCGGGTCTGAGAGCAGTGCTCGATCACCAAGCTGGGCACAGTCCCTGAGCGCTGGCGTGTCTCAGACACCCCCCGACAAAACGAAATAAAAATCCAGAGCCCAGCTTCTAGAAGGTACCGGGACTGCACTGGAGCCAGGAGTGTCCTATGGGTCCTTTTCATCACTTGAGCAGGAGTCCGTGTGTGTGTGTGTGTGTGTGTGTGTGTGTGTGTGCATGCGTGCACAGGCGTGATGTTAGTAACCTTGGGGACCTTCCAAGTTGATCATGTGACAGAATCACTTCCAGATTCCAGAAGGAAGGAGCCTGCCTCCAGCCTTCCCCGATGGGCAGCTCGGCTCATCCACTCAGGATGAGGGAGAAAAACTGGGGGCCAGGAGAAGGGGGAGCATAAGAGCTTCGGGAATTGTGTGCAACCAGAGGTCAGCCAGAAAGGCCGGTCAGGCTGGCCAGCGGGAGTCACAGGAAGCATTTCTGGGAGGAGGCACACCGGAACAGCCCACAAAGGCAGCCGCCCAACTCTCTCTGTTCACACTTGATACATTTCTATCACTTCATAAGCTTCCAGTTTCAGAACCAGGCCTTGAACTGTTATTACCCCGCAACATGTGTTACAGTGTTAAAATGTGGACATTTTAGTGTTTAGGAACTGTCCCTCCGTGGTAGGTCTTTACTGCTCTACCCATTTCAAGGTGTGGACACAGAGGCGGCAGCCAAACTGAACTTTTAAGGTATAGCACAAAGATCTGCAACTTGGCCTTGCTTCAGAAACACACACACACACACACACACACACACACACACACTCAAGCATGCATTAACTCACACACAAGCAGCATACAAGCAAGGGGGCCACATCCCGGGTCCGAGCTTGCACCCACCTTGGAGTGGAGGGAGGGGCTCCTGAGCCCGGGCCCACCCACAACTCAGACAACCGGTGCAGGCATTGGTGCGGGCATTGCTTAGGTGCCGGGCCCTCTCCGGGCATAGCATCAACACTGGCTGAATACTCCCAGAGTCTTGGCACTAAGGGGGACTCGAGCTCAGTTTCCTCCAGCCTCCTGTCTAGGGCTGGTCATGGAAGCCGGAGACGAGGGAGAGAACGAGACATCTGCCAGGGAGCTCTGGGACAAGGCTGCCTGCCAGCGAGGGTGAACAAAGCCCACGCACCGCTCTCGAACCCCAGCACCTCCCTACCCGACCTGAGCGTGATGAGGGCTGGCCACCCATCATGAAGCTTGTGGATAGTTGCATGGCGGCAGTAGCCGGACTTCCTTAAGAGCGTGGGGAACCTGCAGCCCCAGGCACTCTTGTGAACCGCCTAGGAAGGACAGCCTTGGGCACACCTGCGGGCAAGGAGGGGTTCACTTACCTTTCTTCTGTCGGACACGGAGGAGGTAGAGGGCAGCAATGAGCAGGGCCACCAGCAGGGCACACACCACGCCCACCACAATGGAGATACTGTACCAGTTGGAATCCATGCCTGGAGGCCACAGGAAACGAAGATTTGTGTATGAATGTTGAACGCAGACAGAATTTCCACCCCACCGCCCCTTCTCACGAGTCAGGCAGGCCCCATGCACATTACACCTGCCTGGGGCCTTGAGATGCTTCTGGCCACTTGGCCATATCTGTGGTCAGTATATACTATCCCTTACAGGTGCCTCTGGGCACGCAACTGCCCTGCTGAGGTACTGGGAGAGAAACATGTTCGGTCAACACCGGGAAACCCGAATGGAGGGAGCAGAAATCCCGCTCCCGAGGACCAGAGACCAATAAATAGTTCCAGAGTCCACCGCAGATTCTGAATTGCAATGGCGTGTCCAGAGCTCTATAGAGATAGGGTCGCAGCTACCCCAGGGCTCATGCCTCAACTTGGAATGCCACAGTCAGGAGCCAGGCTCTGGGCTACTGACATGTGGGTGACCTGGAGCTAGTCACTTAATGCCCCTCCTGTGTTATGGGAACAGCAGCAATTTGCACCGTCTGAACAGCCCCGAGGATGAACTCACTGGCTGACCGGCCCACTGGTCCACCGACTCTCCTCTCCTTCCTAAAACGATTTCCCCAGGGCCTCCTTGCTGGCAGGTCCCGAAGCTGGTCTGGGCCTGGCAGCTGAGATTCTAAGCTAAGAACACCCAGCTCTGGGCCACCTGGGAGAGTACGGCGATACCACAGAGCCACCCCAGCAGGGCCTGGTTTTTCTGAGGAGTCCCTCAGAGAAATGGCTTCAGTGTTAGTTAGCTGAAGTGTGTTCTCTGTCCTAGGCATGGCCATGCCCATGGGTGTGTCCCGCGCAGGGTGCGGGGGACAGAAATGTAATGAGAGGATGTCATTTTGACAGAAGGAAGAGAGAGAATATAGGTGACAGGTTGGCAGGAGCTGAGACCCGATGACTGTCCCCGAAGATGCCAGCAGGTTCCCACTGTCTTCACCAGGTCCCCGGGCATACCCATGGCTCCTCAGGAAATGGTCTCACAGAAATAGCTGCTCACGTAACAGCAGCTCCCTGGCTACACCACAGAGAAGCACCACGGACCAACTAGGCTCTGCCCCCATGCCCTGCTGGGAACAGGCTGGCGGTGGCAGCTGAGGAGGACGGTGGCTTGGCATGAGTGGGAAGTGAAGTCACCGGGCTAGAAGGAAGAGGAGGCTGGAAGAGCTCAGGGGCTTCTCCCCGCTCCTCTCCCTTCTTTCCTTGTTTTGTTTTGTTTGGGGGCCACGCCCAATGGTGCTCAGGGCTTACTCCTGGCTCTGTACCCGGGATAACTCCTGGCAGTGCTTGGGGAGCCCTAGACGGAGCTGGGGATTGAACCGGGGCCAGCTGTGTGTAAGGCCAGCAAGTGCCCTACCACGGCATCTCTTGGGCCCGCTCCCCAATTCACTATATATATCAAGACCTAGCATCATATGCGCCAAATCCTCACCAGCAGTCACCCTGTGAAGGAGGGGCTTGAGGCAGTGGAATCCATTTGAAAATTTGACTTTATGTTTGTAAACTCCTAAATTATTCTACACTATTTTTCTTTTTTCTTTTTTAAATTTTTTATTATACCACAGTGAGATACACAATTACAAAGATGTTCATGTTTGGGTTTTCAGTCATACATTCTACACTACTTTTCAAGGGTGGGGGGAGATCCCAGGCAGTGCTGGGGACCACTCCTGCCAATTGTTGGACAATTAGGCCAATGGCTGAACGGTCCAAAGATATTTAACAGGTTGGGCCCTGACAGTGCTGGGGGTTTGGGCCATCCAGGCAGTGCTTGGGCCGCCAGGGCTATACCCAGTGCTGCTTATGGGGTCACAGAACACCTGGGTTTGCACTTGGATTCCAATGCCCCTGACCACTGAACCATCTCCCTGGCCCCTGACTTTTTTTTTTTTTTTTTTTGCTTTTTGGCTCACACCTGGAGATGCTCAGGAGTTACTCCTGGCTCTTTGCTCAGGAATTACTCCTGGCAGTGCTCGGGGACCATATAGGATGCCAGGGATCGAACCCGGTTCGGCCGCATGCAAGGCAAACGCTCTACCCGCTGTGCTATCGCTCCAGCCCCCAAATTACTTTTAACATTAAAAAGAAAAAGAACCAGGACCATTGTCATGGAGGGCTCACCAGAGGGATTTTCTGAGCCCTGGTCCTTCTGGGGCGCAGACACCTCCAGGGTGTGGGATTTGGAGACTGCTGGCTGCCCATCGTGCTCCACCTGGCAGGTGAATGCCACATTCTCCCGGTGGGCAGAGGAGTTCACCAGGAGCCAGCTGGTCCGGTTAAAGGTCCCGTCCTTATTCTCCAAGAGGAGGGAGGTCGTTTCCGTCCGGGATAAATTTCCATTCTCCAGCCAGGTGAGCTGCAGGTTCCGGGGTAGAACTTCTTCACCTGGCAGGTGATGTTCACCTGGTTCCCCAGCGCGGGAACTGGGAGATCTCCAGGGTGGGTGGAACTGAAACAGCACAGGGCAGAAGCTCTGATCTCGGGAGACAGACAGGTCACAGGGGGCGGGGCTCCAGCGCTCAGCTCCCACCCACAGCAAGGATTCACGCCTGACAGCACGAGGCATGCAGGGATGCTGGAATAAGGCACATGCTCTGAATCTAGCGATGAATGAAATCGCTAGTTCTGTGCTCAGGACACACAGAAGAAGCTCCTAATGGGGTAATAACCAGAAACATCAATAAATTCCATGCCTTACTTCCATGAGCACCTCATAATTGTAGCAAAAGAAACTAACTCTCCACGGGGCCTGGTGATAGTAGTTGAGTGGGGTGCTTAGGAATTGAAGCCAAGCCTACTTTTTAATTCAAAATAAGTGAGAGAATCTAGCATGATGCTTGGCATGTAGGCAGCTGCCATGGAAACAAGCATGAGAGAAGGGCATGTCCAGGAGGCTGGCGGGAAGGGCGGATGGGAATCAGATTCCAGGACACTGGAACAAAACCCGTGGGATAAGGGCAGGTGAGGAGATGTGGGGAGCTGGGCTAGGGTGTCTACCTCGGATGGTCTCAGACAAGTTGACCGTCCCTCGGAGAAAGCCCTTGCAGGGTGCTATGGGTGACCTCACAGATGACCTGGGAGCGCACATCCCCTGGGACCAGCGGCACCCTGGCTGTGCTGGAGATGTTGTAGGGAGACGCTGTCCCCCTGGGGGTCCACGCTGGTCCTGGTGTCTGAGAGTACGTCCCGTTTTTGAACCACTGCAGGCTGATGTCTCTGGGGAGAAGCCGTGGGACTTGCAGGTGAAGGTCACTGTGTGCCCGGGCGTGGCCCTTGTCTTGGGACCCGAGACCTCAGGGGGAGAAGGTTTGGCTACAAAAGGAGCGTTTGGACACAGTGAGTGCAGGGAGAATGTCAGCACCAAGGGCAAGCACCACACCTGGTTCTGGTGACCTCTGGGGCTGGAGAGGGGTCACAGTTCCCATTTACTGCAGGGGGGACCCTCAGCTCACAGCTGCATGGAGTCATGGGGATTCTGGGGATCCATGCTGAGCTCAGAGTGAACCTTCTTTACATGGGAGTCCTTAAGCCTGGTCCAGGAAGAGTGAGGGCTTGAGGACTCTCTCTTCCTATTAGCTGCCCCACACCAAGGTCAGAGGAAGCGTTTATGGGAGGCAAAGGGAGACAGATTTGCAGCGGGACCCAGGAGCTGACCCAGTGTGCACCCGAAGGGTGGCCTGGCACCCCCAGTTCCTCCCTCTGAGAGGTGGGACTCGCCTTCCCGGAGGGCACAGAGGGTTAGGTGAAGCAGTGGCAGTGCTTTTGCTTAAAGTCAAGCAACAAGTGCTGCACCAAAAGTTAAGCTCAAGCCCACCCTTAACCACAGCGTTCTCTGCAGGGACACACAAATAATTCACTGTGTGACTTTTATGGTCTCCACAACGATTCTAGCTGGCCTAATCTGCGCTCGTCCCAGGATCCAAATGGGAAGGAACAAAAAGTCTGTTTTGATGCTGGGTTCTGCTCTAGGATCCATCGGGGCTGAAACCAAAGTTAGCTGAGAAAGCCCAAGGCAGTTCCTGTCTTAATCACTGTTAAATCAGAAGACACGAAGGCCTAGGCACAGGCCAAGGGGCCTCACATGACCTGAAACGCCTCAGTGAGCTGAAGGTGAGGGCCGGGATCCCTGTGGGGGTTCCACTCGGGTGCCTCTGAACTGTACATTATTACATAATGCCTCTTGTCATGGTCACCAGGCGGCAAACAGGACAAATGCTTGCCTTTGTAAATAACTGTCTCCTAACACACAGCCAACATTTTGAGAACAGAGTCAGGAGGGGTCACTGAGTAAGCCACAGCAGCCTGAACCTCTCAACAGAGAGATACGGGGTGGGGGCAGGAGCCATTCAGGGTCCCGGGAGCCCGGTGCTGGGCTCATGTCCCAGGAACTCTCATCCCGTAACCCGCCTCTAAGGTGGCCCCCAAGTGGGTCAAGTATGGACATGGTTCAGGACATAGGGGCTGGACATGGGCATACAGGGAGTGAAAGAACCCACGTGACCCCATATGGGTGACTGACCCAGGGCCCCCGGTCTGCACCCTGGAGCCTCAGTGTCTGTTTCTGTGGGTGTGGGCAGAACCCTCGCCCCAGAGAGAAGCAGAATCCCTGGACACAAGAGCCTGAGAGATGACACCGACGACCGTTACCAAAACATCCGGTCAGCTCTAGGGATGAAACTTCCTTGCTTCGAAAACCAAACAGGGACAGGGACAAGAAGAAGAAGGCAGAACCAGAGCACATACACCACGAAGTCTCAGATCCCCCTGCCTGCAGCAGCCACAAAAAAACCAAAGAAGAAAGGAACAGAAACTCCAGTACGGTTCTCAGCCCTGGTTTCCCCTGCCATACCCCACCCCACAATCCTTTCAGGGAACAGTGTGATGGGTCTGCCTCAACAGATACACCAACTGCGGGCCATGCTGGACAGAAGCCAAGGTGTGCAGAAAGCAGGGAGGCACGTTAGCACAGAGGACTGGGCCACTGGCGGTATCTGCAAACCCTGGAACACACACAACACACATGCATCCCATGGTGGGAAGGTCTGCATGGGGGTGTCTGGGCTGCCTGACCCCGGGAAGAACTACTGGAAGCCCCAGTCATGTGCCTGGAGTGGGGCTTGGTAGTGGTGGTGTGTGTGTGTGTGTGTGTGTGTGTGTGTGTGTGTGTGTGTGTGTGTGTGTGTGTGTAAAGGGTTCCAAGCCACTCCTGGGGCTTAATAACTTGAGGTCCCAGCATGCTATCACAACATGCTATTCTTTTTGTTTCTTTGTTTTTGGGTCACACTTGGATGATGCTGAGGGATTATTCCTGGCTCTGCACTCAGAATTACTCCTGCCAGTGCTTTGGGGTTGGGTGGGGTGGGTGACCATATGGGTCGCTTAGGATCAGAACTGGTCAGCCACATGCAAGGCAAGTGCCCTTCCCACTGTACTATGGCTCCGGCCCCACACATGTCATTCGAAGGACCCACCACCTTCTCTCAGCGCCAGCAGCAGGAGTCTCCGGTAAGGACCAATAATGCATCTTTTCCTCAGTGACCTCGAAAACCTCCTTCTTTGGCCTGGCTGTGATGAGCAGCCTCTGGAGATCAGACATTCAGCTGCCCAGGTCACCCCTGACCAGTTCAGTCACAATGCCCAGGCGGGGCAGAACCTGGAGAGGCTAATCAAAGTCTCCACGATGTTCTAATGAGTGGCCAGGGCTTAGGCCAGTCCTGCCCTAACCCCAATACCAGAGGCCTGGGAGGAGAGTGACTGCTTCAGCACATCCTGGCTGACAACAGGAGCCTCTGCACCCGCACAGCTCACACACACACATACTCACATATATACACACGTGCATATATGCTCACGGCCCACACACTCCCTGAGCGTGCAGCTGTGGAGTGAGGAGGGAGCGCCGCTGACAGAGGACCCCGGGCCCAGCGGAGTGCCGGGTCAGAGGTCAACGAGACAGATGGGGTAGGGCTGTGTTGTGAGCCCAGGCGGCAGCCCCGCCCGGCTCAGCGATGTTGGTGACGCTTCCACAGGACTCTGTGCCTCGCTCTGCACCTCACTAGCCTGAACTAAAGCTGCCACTTCACTGACAGGGAAACTGAGGACTCGGGGACACTGAGACGTCCAGGAGCACACAGCTCTGAGAAGACAGCCCCATCGCACAGGAGTATCCACTCTAATACTGGCTTGGTGCGTCTCACAGCTGCCTGCAAAGCTCATAATCCATATGACCCCGTTTGCCTCCTGACAAGAGGGAGTCAGGCAGAAAAGAGACCATCTCTTCAATCCCCATGTCCTGGGGAGAAATCTGTGCCCCCAAGGCCTCATACCCATCAACAGAGCCCGGGTTCCACCTTCATGAGATAGGCAATGACTACACGGCCTGCGCCCTCTGAGAGTCTGACTTCAAGCAACGGTAGGACAGTCGCCTCTAGAGCCTGTGGCAATGACAGAAGACACAAGAGCTCCTGCAAACGGGAGGACACGGACCCTGGCTCACTCGAGGCCCTGCACCTCTACGACGCATCTTCCCCATCACCTCCTTTGGAGGGACGGACAGCATGGGGCCCGGGCTGCAGAACACTCTGCCCCCAACCACCCCGTGCTTCACAGGGCTGCTCCCACAGGGAAAGAGCGACCACCCCCTCACACACATGCTCACAAACACACATACTCATATATACACATGTGCATACACGTATACACATGTACACTCATACATGTGTACACAACACATAACTCAGATATGCACACACAATAGACATACTAGCATACACATGCATATACATGCATACATGCACATATAAACACATTTGTACACACACAATCATGTAAGTAACACACTTGTACACTCATGCACACACGCATAGGTGCACATATGCACACACACATGTACACGTTCTTGTGCATAGTCACATGTGTACACACAACAGGGACACACATACATGTATACATTTGTCTATGTACAGGATACTTGGGATCCTAGTGACAGTCCCAAGTACTGTATCAAGTGCGTACATACTCACGCACACACACGTGCACAAGCACGCACAGTCACAACAGGCACATCCACACAAAAGGGCATACATGGGCAGACACACAGAGATACACACATACATCATGTACATTATTGACTCACGTGTGGGCACATACATGTGTGTGCACACACAGACGCACACACACACACACACACACAGAGACGCATACACACTGGAAGCTCTCCTGAGCAGTCTCTAGTCTGAGTCCTGTGTGTTAGGAGCAGGCTCAGTGCAGTTAGATGTGGCAGCGTCTGGCTGGAAGGGTCTTTCCTCCCCTGCTCGCCTGCTGCTCTTGAACTGCTCCTCACTGAGGCACAGAACCGGCAAGAGGTTCCTACTCTTCCCTCCAGGCTGGAGAGCACCGTGGGCTGGCAGAGCAGGTAGGGGTGCTCACAGGAGCACTGCAAGCTGGCAGGGCAGGTAGGGGTGCCCACAAGAGCACTGTGAACTGGCAGAGCAGGTAGGGGTGCTCACAGGAGCACTGCAAGCTGGCAGGGCAGGTAGGGGTGCCCACAAGAGCACTGTGGACTGGCAGAGCAGGTAGGTGTGCTCACAGGAGCACTGCAAGCTATCAGGGCAGGTAGGGGTGCTCATGAGAGCACTGTGGGCTGGCAGGGGCAGGTAGGGGTGCTCACGCAGAGGCACCGCGGGCTGGCAGGGCAGGTAGGGGTGCTCACGAGAGCACTGCGGGCTGGCAGGGCAGGTAGGGGTGCTCACGAGAGCACCGCGGGCTGGCAGGGCAGGTAGGGGTGCTCACGAGAGCACCTGCGGGCTGGCAGGGCAGGTAGGGGTGCTCACGAGAGCACCGCGGGCTGGCAGGGCAGGTAGGGGTGCTCACGAGAGCACCGCGGGCTGGCAGGGCAGGTAGGGGTGCTCACGAGAGCACTGCGGGCTGGCAGGACAGGTAGGGGTGCTCATGAGAGCACTCGCGGGCTGGCAGGGCAGGTAGGGGTGCTCACGAGAGCACTGCGGGCTGGCAGGGCAGGTAGGGGTGCTCACGAGCACCGCGGGCTGGCAGGGCAGGTAGGGGTGCTCACAGAGCACCGCGGGCTGGCAGGGCAGGTAGGGGTGCTCCACGAGAGCACTCGCGGGCTGGCAGGGCAGGTAGGGGTGCTCACGAGAGCACTGCGGGCTGGCAGGGCAGGTAGGGCTGCTCAGGGTTCGGATCCTGACTCATATGCCTGCTCAGACCAGGAGTCCTGTCTGGCCTCAGTGTCCTCATCTGTGGACAGACAGACCCTCTTGACTGCCCCAGTGTGAGAGCAAATACCAGCAAACAGCCTCTGGCGAGCCCGCCCTCGCCTCCCCACGCTCCCCTGCTCTGGGCTCTCACCTGGGCAGCACCTGGGCAGGAGGAGGGAAAGGGAAGAGAAGGGGGCACCCTCCAGGCGTAGCAGAGAGGACTGAGGGGTGCAGCTCTGCAAGCTCAGGGACACCCCGACATCAGGGAAGCAGGCATCCCGACCTACGCCTGGGGGCAGTGCTCTACTACTGCATCATCATAAAGGAACTGGGCAATGCCCTCCCAGACGGAAACCACGTCTCCCGTGACCCAGCAGAGCCAGGAGAGTCTTCCATAGAGGAGACAGGGGCACTGACTCGGTTACTCCGGCCACACTGTCCTACTCGCTCAAGGCTGGTAACAATCCCTATCCAGCCACAGAACTCTGTGACAATGCTGTGTCCACCAGCGGAGTGCAATACGGCTCCTGGGACTCGTGGAATTCCCGTGGCCAAAGGGTGCCCGCCATTTTAGACTTGAGGGAACATACTGATTCTGGGGATCCCTGACCCTGGGAAAACTGAAGGGGAAAGCTCTGTCTCCCTGGGGACCTCTGAGAAGACCTTCACTCACAGCTGTTGTGCCGGGCTCTGCCGCAGGACAGTGAAGAGCCTGGAATCAGGTTGGATTCTGGAAAAATCCCTTCTCTAGTTGGGCTATGTGAAGGAGGGCCAGACCTCATCACCCCAACCTTGGGGACCCCCAACACACACACACACAGAGGTCTGAGCTGGATATGGACTTCCCACATCCATACTGTGACTACACAAATAGGGCAATGGGGAAGCCCTCTGCTACCCCCAGCACACACACACACACACACACACACACACACACACACACACACACACACACAAGTCCGAGCTGGATATGGACTTCCCACGTCCACACTGTGGCTACACAAATAGGGGAATGGGGGCAGCCCCTCTGCTATCCCCAGGAGGCGCAGCTTCTTGGTACAAGAGGCCGTGGGGGGCCCCCACTCTTCTCAGAGCCCTCCCGAGCTGGCTCCCAGGAATGACACTGCCATCCTGAGCCCCGCACATGCCTCCCGCCCGGCCCTGCCCCACAGCCTGTGCCTCTCAGACACTCATTCTCTGGGTGTGGCACACGAAAGCAAAAGCATCATCAACCCTCCCCACCTCCCCTGCAAGGCTGAGAATGAAAAATCAGCTGAGAAGAGCCTTTGCTGGCTGCAGCGGCCGCTGATTCCACCTTGCCCAGCGCAGAACTGGGCACACCTGGGTGCCGAGGAAAGAGGAGGCGCCCCGCAAAAGGGGGACCCTCTCAAGGGGGGCAGGGCCCAGCTGGTGATGGGGCAAGTCACTCAGACCTCAGCTCCCTCAGCTTCCCCTGCAGCCAAAGGGCCGACGTGATGGACCAAGCTCAGGCTGGGGATCGGCGTGGAGGGTCCCAGACTTTGCCGCATGGATCCACCTTGAGCGAACAGCAGGACCTCAGCAGCCTCTTTCCCTGGTCTGCAGAAGGGGGTAGAGAGGGCTAGGCAGCTCACGTGAGGACAAGCACCGGCCCTCACCTGCCCTGAGTCACTGCTCTCAAGGTGGCACAGGCCTGACTGTGTGTAGTCACATACCAGGACAAAGGACTCCCCGAGCACTCACCACTCACTGTGACCTGGGTGCCTGGCCCAGACTTGAACTCCTGGTCTTCAAGGTTTCCCTTCCGAAACTTCACACAGTAGTAGGTGCCCGTGTCGGCCGGGCTGATGTCTCGGATGTGGATGGAAAATTCCTTATTGTCTCTCTTGGTGGCATCTGAAGCATTGGTCACTCGGGGTAGTTCCCTCCGATGAAGCTGTAGATCTCCTCCCCGGCCCCTGGCTGTCTCCCCGAACCACTTGACAGGGCCCAGAGGTTTCTGGGAGGTCAGGTAGCAGTGCAGAGTGGCCGTTTGTCCCTCGGCCACCGACACTAACTTGTCAGGCTGCTTCACCTGTAGGTCCGGCTCCTGCCCCGCCACACCTGAGGGAAACACAAGCAGCTCGTCACGTGGGATCCTAGAATTGTCCCAAGTATCTGTCCGCAACCATGTCTGTTGGCTTTGAGCTCAGCACAGAGTGGGAATCACTGAATAGAACTTTCACATGAGCCTATTCAGGGAGGCCTATGGCCAGCAAGGAGACAGAGGAACACCAGAGGTAGAGCCGTGAGGCAGTGCCCGAGCATCTCTGCAGGTGTCTGAGCTGGGCTCTGAATTCAAACCTGACTCCATCAGGAACAGTGTTTCTGATGAAGGGAACAGCCTGGGCAAAGTCTCAGAGTTGGTGGCAGCCTGTAAGGGGAAAGTGCAGGGGAGGAGCCTGTGACAACCAGATCTGTCTCGGCCCTGGCCCACGAAGCAGCTCCCAAACAGAGAAGCCCAACACAGGATCTGGGGCTTGCCCAGGCTGCCGATGGCAAAGCAGGAGGGCGTGGCTTGGACTCCTGGCTTGGGGCCTCACTCCTGTATGACCTTGGCCAGAGCTCAGGCAACTCCTCATGTGTGAAGGGCAGCGGCTGTCCCTGACCCGCCCCTCCCACCCTGCGGCCTCAGCTCCTTATTTGGGAGCCTGCCCACCTGCACGGTTCTTATGCAGTTCTCACGGGCACGAGCGTGGCAAAGCCCACGGAGCCTCTCCCGGTCCAAGAGCGTCTGCTCTTGCAATCTTCCAACTTGGTCTGAGACGCGGCTCTGTGCCAGGGTCTACCCGCTAGTTTGGAGTCCCAGGATCCTGACCAGCAGATGGGAAGGGCACCTGGTCCTTAGCACCGAGTGGGACACGGGGTTGGCCGTATCGTGGAACAGACAGGGCAGGGTGTGTACTCAGACATGCTGGGTGCAGGGGTGCTGGGGACACTCGGGGGGCTGGACCCAGGCCCTGGCCTCCAGGGCTCCTGAGCTGGGCAGGAAAAGCGTTGCAGAAGTCAGGGGAGGAAGGGGCCTGAGTTCCGAGCTGAACAGTGTGTGTGTGTGGGGGGGCGGGGCGGTCAGGGGCTGAGCAGAGTGTAGTGAGGGTATATAGGGGTCATAAATGCCTCAGAGACACACCCATGCAGAGAGGCCGACACAGAGACAGAGCAACCAAAGCAAAGAATAACAGAGGACAGTGGGAGCTGCCCAGTATAGTGGGCACACAGCTGTCCTGGCCATCTCCACTGACCCTTGGTGAACCCCGTCCTGTCCCCACCTCGCCCCACTTTGCCTTGTGCACTGCTCAGTCACGGGGGTGATCTGCTCTGCCTCTAGCAGGGAGGAGACTGCCAATTTACCCCAGCCTGGCAGCACTATGGGCAGACAGACACCCGAAGCGAATGTCAGCGGCTGTCGATGCTCTGTAATCCCCTGGGCAAGCTGGACCACTGGCGCAGTCTGCTCACCCCGCCCCATCCAGTTACAGGCCTGACTTGTGTGTGGCAGAGATGCTAAGACACAGGAAGGGGGCCAGGGCGGGCACTGGCTGGCAGCTGTGTGGGGAGCCCACGGAGGGGCCCACCAGGCAGCACGGGCCCAGGGACATGGGAGGAGGCATGGACGCAGTCCAGCACCAGGCGGCCACACATACATTTCCCGCCTCCTGCTGTGGGTCTGCATCCCAGCAGCCAGGCAGGCTGGACAAACTGGAAATGCCGCTGCCTGTGGGGGTGGTGGGGAAGGAGCAGCCAGCCCGGGCAAGAATGGGGCTCCCTTCAAGTTGGCTCAGCGCCTACCTCCAGAGCCCCATCGCAGCCCCATCGTACCCTCCATAAAACAGGGCACCGGCCCTGCCACCAGGAGGCCTGTCAGTTGACCGGCCTCAGTTACACTGAGATTCTTCCTCCCCTCATCACCACCAACCCAGCGACAATAAGACTTGGCCCTCTCTGGGTCGGCAGCTTCCCCGAACCAGGACGCGAGGCACCAGGGGGCAGGTTGGCAATCCCTGCCTAGAAGCAGCCTCTGGTGCCATCATGAAGGAAGAAGCCGCTAGAGGTAGAGCCGGGGCCAGGAGTTGGGCGAGGCAGGGGCCCGACCCAGCTCCAGGGCCCTCGGCAGGGTCTAACCGGGAGTTATTATTATCTTTCTCCATCCCAGCACACCGGGCTGTGAGTCAGCAGTTGTTGGGGAGCGCGTGAGCGGGCGAGGAGGCAGCGGAGCCGGCCGTGGCGTGTTGGAGCAGGGCTATTCTTGGGGAACAGCCTGCAATCACACCCCGGGCAGGCGACAGTAAAAATCTCGAGCTGGGTTCGGCTACACCCCTCCTTTCCTTTTTTTTTTTTTTTAAGTTCTTCTTGAGCTCTCTCCACCAACGGCGGCCAGATTTAGGCAGCTTAATTAATTAGCTAGTGTTTATAAAGCGTTTGAAGAATTTTTAAAAGTGCCACGTAAGTGCCAAATATTATTTTAATCCGTGTATGTGTGTGTGTGTTTCTTTTTTTTCCAACTCAGAGAGTTTTTCTCCCACCCCTCCCCTCCCCCCAACCCCGCAACTTGCTTTTCTTTTGCTCTGCAGGTTCTGCTCTGGGAATCGGGCTTGTTAAAACTCACTCCTGCAGTTCTGGGCCTGGGGACAGCATGCTGGCCTGGCTGACAAAGCCTTTTCTGGCTCTCTCCTGCCCTCCTGGCAGACAGCGGCTGTCCAGGGGCCCAAGCGGCGCCGGAGAGGAGGGCAGCTGGGCAGATATCCCCCTGCGCTGGTGGTGGGAGTGTGTCTGGAACATCCTCCCGGGAAAGCAGGTGGGCAGGATGAACCAAAGGTGTGAAAGCGGCCAAGCAGGGATGGAAAACACCGATATGGAATAAGGTTCCTGCAAAAGGATCCGGAATACTCTGAGGGCTGGCCCCCACGGTTAGGTGAACTGTGGTCAGTCCCCTCCATGGAATGAGTGACAGCCCAGAAACCAAGACCCTAAAAACGGCAGAAATCTGGCCCCGTCTGCATGGCGTCATTTCAAAGACTACTGTGACTATGCAAATAATCACCTGCCTCGCAGCAGCGGAGAGAAAACAAGAAAGTAGAAACACACAATCATCCTTTCACCGGCCACCATCAAAACTGAAGGAGGAATGTACAACCACGCTCAGATCACAAGGGATCATCAAAACGAGGCAACTGGACAGTTTCCAACCTCCGCGGAAAGAGGTCTGTTTGGTGGCACGAAGGCCGACCCTCAGGACATCGGTAATGACAGAGCTCGCGTGCAGAATGACAATTCCTGACGCAGACACACACGAGAGGAGAGGCAGTTACGCAGTGACAGATTCGGTGTGGCTCCAAACAATGTGCACGTGCTGTTATTAAATATTACCGATGATTAATTAATCGTGAGTCACAGATTTATAAGGGTTTTGCTTTTATGTTTTCTGTTTGCATCACTTGTGCCATAAAGAAGAAGGAAAAACTGCTTTGGGTATGATCATGACTTCGTAAAATAAAATAAAACCATATATAAATAAACAACTGCAAGGTACTATACAGGGCTATAAAACGCAATGCTTTTTTTGGCTCATGAATTCTAAAGTGATGCGTTTTCTTTTTTTATTTTCTATTTTGGGGTTTTTTTTTTTTAATATTTTCTAAGTGGGGTGGATGTTAAAGAACACCTACAGTTTTTATACTCTAAATTCTATAATATGAAACATCTGAACATATAATATGTATGTTTCACCCAGGTTTACTATCTGACTACCATCTCCCTGAACCCTGAGAATTATGTCTGTCTGGTTCACCCCCTCTTTTCCTGGATACAGCGGTTGGTGAATAAAAGATGCTCAACAGGTATTTGCTAATTGATCAAATGTGCAGAGAAAAGGTCTACACTGACAGGCACATGTTCCTGGGTGTCATGCGTGGGAAAGGCCCCCTGCTTGGCAGGGGCAGACACGGTTTCTCTTTGCTTTATGGTAAATAATACATTGAAGGTTTTTTTCTTTGGAGGCCTCCCAAATGGTGCTCAAGGGGCCTAGGGTCACTCCCGGTGATACTCAGTCAATCAGACTAGTAAGTTCAGTGCCCAAAGGTATAAAGCTGCTCGGGCCCTGTGTACTGTGGGCCACTGGGCCTACAGCGGTGCTGCGACGGACATCCAGAAGGATTCCTATGCTGGGGTGGGGAAGAGGCACTGGACGTAAAACTTAGCTTGTATGATCTTTTGACCTCTGAACCATCCCTGCCCTCTGAACCTTCTTCCTTGTCACTGAACCATCCCTAACCATTGAACCATCCCTGACCCCACTGAACCATCCCTGACCACTGAACTCTGACCCCAAGGTTTTCATTTTATTTCATTTCTTGCAGTGAACACTTAAATATTTGGGAATGAGAACGAATGAACTGAAAGCCCTAAATGAGTTCTGAGTGGCAGGCGTCAACAGTGTGTGGTCACTGGCGCCGTGACCAGTAGTAAGAGGAGCTAGGGTCCACAGTAGCCCAGGGTGGTCTTAAGAAACCAGTGGACCCTCTTGCATGCATGTCCTTGAGCTGGTCCAGGCCAGCTGGGTCCCTGTTTCATGGTGCCTGCGCCTGAGCAGAGAAGCCAGACTTTACAGAAGGAACATGGATTCCTTTTTTCTTTCTTTTTGCAGTGCTGGGTTAAATCCGGGTCTCAAGCAGGAAGGCAAGAGCTAAGTCACTTCTGGAACAGACACAGCCTCCTCTCCACGCCCGGCCCGTGCGCCGCCTGCTCTGCTCCCCATTTCTGACTCCTTTGTCATCCCCGACTAGGCCAAGGAGGGGCGAGGCTACAGACACGGAGCCGAGGAATGACCACAGGACTTGGAGAAATACATTGGATTCTTTTTCCCAGTATGGCATTCATGGGTAGCTTTAGAGATTAAGAAAAGATGAAAACAATTTCCATCAGAAGTGAAAAAATAAGCATGGATGCTTTTCTAATGGAAAAAAACAAATCAGCTCCAAATCAGATCTTGCTGGAAGGGAAACAGGGCGCTGGCGGCTGCCTGGTCCTCCAGGAGCCTGTGCGGTGCTGACCTCTCTCCTGGCCAGCGTTGGCCACACGGCACTTACTGCCGGCTTCCGGTGCCCAGGACCTGGGGCCCGAGGGAGCATCTGCAGTGCCCCGGCACAGCCGCGAGGATGGCTGCAAAGGCAGACCCCCAGGGCAGCTGGGTACCCCCTTCCTGGACTGTGATCGCTGGCTGGGTACCGCCTTCCCAGACTGTGATCATATCTGCCCACCTTCTGGGGCTATGGGTTTGGCACCCCCACCCCGTCACTGCACCTCAAATGAGGGGCCAGAGTGTGACATGTGGGGTTTGGCACACAGGAGTGAGGAGGCAGGTGTTGGAGAGCGCATGAGCAAGTGAGTACGCACCAGCATTCACACCTGTGTGCCTGTGGGGGGGAAGGAGGTGTACTGGTGTGGGAGGGTGTGTGTGCACGCAAGTGTGTCCTGAGTTATGTGCGTACATGTCCAGTGATGCATGTGTGTGTTCTCAGAGGGATAAGTGTGCGTGTGTGTGCATCTGTGTACAAGTGCGTGCATATATTGTGTATGTAACAGTGCTTAAGTGTGTATATGGGCAGCCAGTGAACTGGAGCACCAGCAGGGGTGAGTCCCTGAGCAGGGGAGTATGGGAAGGGGGGCTGTGGGACAAGGCAGGCGCCTGGGAGGGGTGTGAATGTGGGTATAGGTGTGGAGGAGGGAAGGCTGAGAACAGGAGAGTGTGTGTGTCTGCGGATGCGCGGCGCATTTGTGTGAGCGCTAATGCATGTGCCCTGCCTCCCCTCCCCTCTGCTTCCCGTCCCTCTCCCCTTCCCTCTGCCATTCTCCAGCAGGGCACCTGGGCTTACACAGCTCAGGGCAACACCCCTGCCTTGGGCACTTCCCAAGCCCCAGAGTCATCCTCAGACCCTTCCTTGCTGGAGATTCTAAGAGCAGAACCATCAATCTGGGCGGCCTCACTGGGGTGTTTGTTGCTGGTTTGGGGGCCACACCCAGCAGAATTAGGGGCTCAGTGCTCAGGAGTTGCTCCTGGCAGTGCTTAGGGAGCCATGCGGTGCTGGGATTGCAGCTGAAACACACAAAGCTCCATCCTTTGAGTCAACCCCCCAGGCCGCCTCTCTGGGGTTTGAGCTCAGGACCTTAAGCTTCTCCCACAAGTGTTTTAAGCCTCTGAGTATCTTCCACGTCCAGGTCTTTCTCCTGTTTTTGCTTTTGGGCCACGCTGATGGGCTCACTCCTGGCAGTGCTCAGGGGACCACACAGGGGTGCCAAGGGCTGAACACACTGTGAGTAGTGCAGAGACAGCACCTTAGCTCCTCTGCCCCAGGTTTTGAGACGAGCCTCTCCCTACAGTGAGCACTTCCTCCTTACTAGACACTTGTATGGGAGCAGAGACCAGCCCAGACCGCCCCTGCCAGACCTCAAACCCCAGGGGTTCAATTCAGGAGGGGCTGCATTGTTGGGGGGTTATGCGTATGCTGCAGTTCCCAACGGGGTGCTCTGGTCTCCTTGGGAGCACTGTGTTCACAGCCAGGCACGGACTTTCCTCTGCAGCTAGGCTGATGTGTTCCCTGCCTTCTCCAACCTCTGTCCAAGTGTCATCACCCAACACTGCACAGTTAGGGACTGCTGCTCTCAGCCCTCATGGCGGGAGGCGCCGATACGGCAGACTTAGTGGCTATGGGGCAATCAGGGAGCCAGAAGAGGCTTGAGGGTTGGGGAGGGTCTAGGAAGAGGAGAGGGATCTGGGAAGACTTCCTGGAGGTGATGGCCACTGAGCAGGCCAGCAGAGATTAGGAAGAAGGGAAAGTATTCCAGGAGGGATCCAGTCCCGTGCCCAGGTGCAAAGGCAGGAAAAAGGAGCTGAATGATTTAGGGATTGGGGCCAACATGGGGCTGGGCTCTCCTTAAGTCTGGCTTCAGTTGCCATCTGAATAGCATCTGCGGGGCCAGGGGTAACCCACAGGGCAGCCATGCCCTTGGTGCTCTGGTAGGAACTAGCACCTGTACAGAGAAGCACACGGGCCTTGCAAATGGGGGTGGCATGGGGGGGCACGGCTACTCCCTTCAAAACCAACACCCCAAGGATGGCCGAAAACTGGGGCATGGGGCACAATCAGACGGAAAAGTTCATCTTGTCCCTCCACGTCACAGCAAAGTCCTCAGACCACAATTGCTAAAGCCGGGCTTGGGGACAAAAAATCTGTCAGTCTCTCAATAGTGGGGCTTGATCTGCCAAAGCTCTTTCCTACAAGCCTCCACATTCTCGGCTGTCAACACGGGTGCCACCATCTCTGTCCCCAAGGTCAGGGGTCAGCAGGGAACAGAGCTGGACAGGGGAAAGAACATGTCCCTGGCGTCCCCCATTCCCCGAATCCCACACCCATCCACGGAGCTGAATCCCTGCCGGCTCGCTCTGACTTCTGCTCACCTCTGTCTCCCCCGCCCCTCGGACCCTCGCCAGGGCCCCAACCTCGGCTTCCACTCCAGCACCCACTGCTCAGTTGCACCCTCACAGCACCACAGCTGCCAGAGATGCCTTAAAATCAGAGGTAACATCCCTGCTGGTTGCCAAGACTCCAGTCGCCATTACCAGAGTGAGAGCCGGAATCATTCTGTGGAATGCAGGGACCGGGCCCAGGAGCCTGGCCCTCGATCACACCAGATTTCCCCCTCAGCTCCAGCCTGACACACTTGCTGCACCCTCTGCCTGCTGCTCTCCTCGCCGAGGGGGCATCCCATGGGCAACCCCTGGGTGATCTGCCTCAGTGGCCATCACTCCTCTCGCACACCAGGGAGCTGTGTGTTCATTTCCTTGGTGGCTGTCTCTCAATCCCAACCTGATACATCCGCACACACGTAGGAGTCCGCTGAAATCAAGGACTAGGGTCTTGCTCCCCGAGCGTTCTAAGGGCTCATCCCAAGAGACTGGTATTGCGAAATGAATGTTCTATTATTGGTTTGTTATGGTTTGGGGCCACACCCAGTGGTGCTGAGGGCTTCCTCCTGGCTCGGATAGGACAAGTCCTACCTAGGGTTCCATCTCTCCGGCCCAAGTCTGTTCTGGTCTAGACCCTGACTCTGTCACTTACAAGACCCCAGGCCACATCCGGAGTCCCTGGACTCCCATCTGCAGAGCAGGATGAGGATAATGATGATGAGAACACAAAGGCTGTCCTAGGACAGACCACACGTGTGCAATCCATACAGGGTGGCCCTCAGTTCCTACATGGTGGAGCTTCAGAGGTGGGGTGCAGGACCCCCCCACCAGGCAATCACTACCACAGTCTGATAGCTAAGGATTCTCTCTGCAGCGGAACTGCTCTGCCCTGATGTGTGTGCACACCACTAGCAGCGGTGCCCAAGACGGCAAAGCTAGGCCAGAAGGTCAGAGAACCCAGGGGAGCCCGGGCAAGGTTTAGACTAGACAGGGAGTTGCTAGAAAACAACACATGGACAGGGCCGTGTGTACACAGCAGCAGGGACAGCACTGTCAGGGTGCAACTGTGACCAGCCTTTGCATCAGCCTTTGCATTGAGGGAAGAGGGCGAGGCTGGGGAAGGGATGCTGAATCCAGTCCCCACTGGAACTTGCAGTCCCCTCATCTAGAGGTCTTTGCCCCATCTCCCCCATTTCTCAGAGGGGCAAACTGAGGCCCAGATGAGACTGAGGAACTCCAACCTGCAGTTCTCACAGGCTCCCTGGCCTCAAGACAGAAAGCAAGTCTGAGGCCACAGCCAGGACAGCCTCTGAAGAGGCTGAGGCCAGGGCCAGGACAGAGGCTTAAATGCAGACATGGCCACTGGCGCGCACAGGTGGGGGTACCCTCCACCAACCCCGGTTCTGGCTCCCAGATTCCCAGGCAGCCAAGGCGGCGCACACCTTTCTCCGCTGAGAGCAAGGCCCCTGAAAAGCGACACGCGTTTATGAAACGACGTTTGCCAAGGCTTCAGTGCGCTCTGCGGCAGGCTGACAGCACCGTCTCCGACGCGATTTCCCCCCAAGCTGACACTATTCACTGATGCCTTTTATAGCACTTTTTTTTCTTTTTTGCAGCTCGAAAAAGCATTTTCCATGGCTCTTAATTCCCTTAACCTCGACAGTCCCCACGAGGGAGTCAACAGCGGAAGCACGTGCATCCATTTGCAGAAGGGGAAACTGAGGCTCCAAATGGGGAAAGACACTTGCTTCAGCACACACAGCCAGGAGGAACCGGTCCAGGCTAGGACACAGGAACGTGCCAGACCACTGGCGTCCCTCCTACTACCGCCCCTTCTGGCACAGAGACAGAGGGATGGTGGGGGAGGGGTGTCACTAAGCGAAAGGCTGGAGTCTTGGGCCTGGGAGGGGCCTGCAGGAGGATGCCAAGCCAAGTCTCCACCTCACAAAGGGGAAATGAGGCCTCTGGGGTCAAGAGTGCGGGTCTCAGGCTTCTCGCCTGGCACACAGAGCAGGGGGCTCGACCAGCTCAGCCTCTCTCCCTCCCCTTCCTTGTTTGGGTTTCGAGCCACACCCAGTAGTAGTGGTGCCCAGTGCTGACTCTCGGCTCTATGCTCAAGGGTCACTCCTGGCAGGGCTAGTGTGGGGTGCGATGGGAGCCCTATGGGATGCCTGGGATCGAACCAGCTTTGCAAGGCAAGTGCGTTCCCCGCTGCACTATCTCCCCAGTCTTCCGGCTGCTCTTTCTTTTTTTTTTTAGCTTTTTTGTGTCACACCCAGCGATGCTCAGAGTGTGACCCAAAATCCTGGCTCGAATTCAGGAATTACTCCTGGCGGTGCTCGGGGACCATATGGGATGCCGGGACAGAACCCAGGTCAGCCGTGTGCAAGGCAAATGCCCTCCCCACTGGGCTATCCCTCTGACCCCGCCAGCTGCTCTTCCAAGCTCCAAACCAGAAAATGGTGATCACGCAGTAACGGTGAGCGAGGACAGCGGAGGAGCCTCCAGCACCAACGATATCACCAGGAGAGAGAACAGATTCACCAGAGCTGGGCAGGGACCCAGCACGGCAGGGCAGGCCGCCACTGCCCACTGCACGGAGGACGAGACGGAGACTCACACGGGTACAGACACCTGGCCAAGGTCACATGCAGACTAGCAGCCCCGCGCCCTCCCCCAAGTCCTCTCCGCACACACAGGATCAGGCCCTGCTCTGAGGGGCCTCTGGGGGTAGGAGTCGGATGCTGAGTGGTGCCCTCCACCCCACGGCCCTCGCCAGCCTCTGGGCTCTGTTGCGCCTCACATCTCGGCCTCTGCCGGCTCGTTTATCACAGCCTTAACACCAGCTCCAGCGGTTTGGCGTCGCCAGAATTTTAAATACAAATTCTGAGGTTTCTTGGCTGCTTCCCTCCAGCCCAGCTGGCTCTGGACACGTGTGTTTTCTGATCTCGGGGCTCCCTAAGGCAGCACCATCAGGGTTGTGGGTGGCAAGTGAATAGAAAGGTTGGGGGCTCCACGTTGGGACCTGGGTTACTGCCCATGTGACCTCAGGACTCTAAGTGAGGGTCTCAGCACCCACCATTCCCCTCATCCAAGCAGCTTCTATTAACCCACCGACTGCTGGTTATTTTTGTTCAGCTAGTGCCAAGAACCGAACCCGTGCCTCTCACACTCCAGCCTCCACTGCTGAGCCACACTTGTGACCTCAAGTGCCTACTGCTGCCGGGCCACGTGTGGAGGTTCCAAGAGGCCCCATACAAAGCCAGACTCAGACCCTGTTCTCACAGAGCTTAGATCCTGGTTTCAGCGGACAGACAGAAATCAGGAAACAACCACAGGAATGATGGGGAGTGCAAGGCAACTCACTAATTGGCCCCGGCATGGGCAATAAATAACAGGCAGTTGCAGCCAGCGGATCTGGCCGGCCCCGGTTTAATCCTTGGTACCAACTATGGTCTCTAGTGCACTGTTGAGTCAGAATCAGTACTGAGCACTGACAGGTGTGGGCACCACCCCAGCCCCCGCACCCCATCCACAATGAAAGACAAACCACAAATAAGAGTTAAGAACTTTCAAAATATGTGACCCAAACTATCAATAACTTAAGAAATGAGGCCGCCCGAGGTAGGGCGATGGCAGAGAGCTCGGGGACACCAGTGGCGGGTTGCAGACTCTGGTGGGTCTGGAGCTGGTACGTTAGATGCCTGCAACTCTTATTAACAGCTTTGTAAATCGCAACTCCTAAATAAAAAGGAAAGTAAAAATATAAACTAAACAAAACAGGCGAGCTTCTGTGCTGAAGGAGAGGCTGGGAATGGCAGGTGAGGAAACGAGGCGCCGCTGACGGCCACGAAAGCGGAGCCCAGAGCGAGCACACAGAGGCAGAGACGGGTGGGAGGGAGAGACCTGGGCCAGAAAGTGCCGCGCTGCTCACTCCAGCCGACTTTATTCTCGGGACGATGGGGCCGCCGGCGCCGGATCACAATCAAAGAGGATTTAATTCATCCACCGACTGCTGCGTGGCTGCAAAGGGGCCCAAGCTGAAAGCAGCGACGAGGATGCCGGGGCCCAGGAGCCAGGGGACAAATCCTAGCTCTGCAAGGTACGAGCAGGCTGTGTGACCTTGGGCAAGTCACTTAACCTCTCTGAGTCTCAGTTTCCTCTTGGGTCCAAGGAAGATACTATTAATTCAGAACAATGGTGAGAACTGCATGAGCCTGGGCCATGCCTGACAGTCATGAACCAGATCCCCTATGGTCCTTCCCCTAATGTCTCCTAGCTGCCCTGCTGTCTGCTGTCTGCCCCACAGCCCTGGCCACGGCCCACCCCCTGGCCCTTCCCACAACCCTGGCCACAGCCCACCCCTGGTCCTTCCCACAGCCCTGGCCACAGCCCACCCCCTGGCCCTTCCCACAGCCCTCCATCAGGCTGAGTGCAGGGAGGTGCGGGTGAAAGAATTATGGGAAGCTTCTCTGCTGTTCCAGAAATCAAGCAAGCAGCTCCTTCCAGCCTCAGGGCCTTTGCACCTACAGTTCCCCTATGAGGTACGCCACCCCTGCACACGCACACATACACACACATACACACACACATCTCTCTGGCTACTTCAGCCTTCACTCCTCAGCAAGGCCCTCTCAGACCCCCTCGCCACCACCTGGACCCTTGTCCCACTTCCAGCCTTCACGAATCTCCTCTCTCCATACTATGGACTTGGTCCTGTTTTTTGCCTCTTCACGAGCCAGTTCACTCCCCAGAACACCTGTTATAGTCCCAGTACCTAGAGGAGATGCTCAACATTTGATTAAGTAATTAAATAAATAAGTAAATAAATAAGAACTAGAAATCAAAACCGCAAACAACATCTATTGAATGAGTAAAATTATAGCTAAAAGGAACAAAACAGGGCTGAGGAGATGGCTCAAAGGGCTACTGTGTGTGGGGGGTGGGTTTGGTTTCAGGGTAGACACGGTCCCCTGGGCACTACTGGGCGGGAAATTAACGGGGACAGCAGAGAATTTGGACGTCGAGAGATAGAGATAGTAGGGCATCTGCCATAACTCCTGCTGGCGAGGGCTCTGGGAAGGAACCCCCAGTGCTCCGGAGAGCTTCGCTTCCCCTCCTCTGTGAAGTGGGGGTCAAGAACTCCACAGGAGAGCTCACATGCCCCAGGGCTCACCCCTAAGGGCTCCCGCAACTCCTCTCCCAGCCCCTGTGGCTGAGAGACAGGAGCGTCAGGTGGACACTGGCGTGGGGCAGCCTCCCCACCGGCTACCCTCTCCCTGTGCAGGCCTATGGAAACGTGGATCGATGAAGGCTTTGCGGCATCACAGCTCCTAGTGGATACTTGGCCCCAGGTCACTGTAGGCGACATGGGCACGAGCCACGAGGGTCCGTTTCTCTCCTGACGGCAGCCTCAAGCCTAGCAGCTGCTCCCCCCACCCTCCACCCCGCCTCCTGATCCTCGCGCCCATCGGCCGCCCACAAACAGCCCGTGGCCCCTGCCATGATATGTCCGAAATCTTACAGACACAAAGACCCGATTCTGTGTCCCTTCCCACTTCCACCTCAGCGGTTTCGCGTTGCTCTGGACGGAAGGAAGGCCTGAGTCCCTCACGGAGACCCGTCCTGCCAGGCCCGGGGCGCACAGGAAAGCTTTACAGCTGCACAAATAGATGCTTCCTTCTCCGGGGCATGGCAGAAGCAGCTCCTGAGAAGAGGGGGCGACCTCCGCCTCCCAGAGTAGGGGAGGTTCATCGACGGCACAGAAATCCAAGAGGACTGTGGAGCCGGGGCGACAAGCCTCACGTCCCTACCTGCCCATGAGGCTCCATGAGCCCTAGAGAGCAGGTATGCAGGCCCTCGGTCGGCCTGGCCACCCCACCCTGCCTGACCCCGTCTCCTGCTGTGTGGCCTGGACAAGTTGCTCCTCCTCTCTGAGTCCAGTTTCCTCATTGGCCCAGCGGGTCTGATGACAGTAACCACCACCCCCTGCCAGCTCCGCCCCAGCGGGAAACTGTGAGTCCCCTGGAATCATACATGCCAAGTGCTGAGCACAGGAAGTGGCCGGAAACAATGGTTCCCTTTATTATTCCTTTAGCATTTTCCCACGGAATTCAGGATCCTGTCAGATTTCTAGCTCGGATGATGGAAACTTCCCTGCGGCCCAGTTTTTCAAAGCCTTGGCCTGGCGTTTTGCAGCTTGGCGTTGCACCCAAGTCTTAGCATAGGCCGGCGGCTGGAGAGCTGGACTGTCCAGCCAGGCCTCCCCTCAGGCTGCCTTTTTTCTCGGCCGCACCAGGAGATGCTGGCTGGGCCTGCCCTCTCCCAGGTCCCCTGCAGCATCTCCCGTCCAGGAAGACACAATTTCAGACCTGTGGATCGGGACAGAGACACCTAGAGGCCAGCCGGGCCCACAGCGCCTTCCCAGTCGCTGATGATTCAATCACACTAGCCGTGCTTTCTGCTCAAGGGAGGGGGCCATCCCCCAATAGCATAAAAGCAGCAGGGGGAACAACACCCTTACACTCACACAAAAAAGACACCTCCAGCTGAATGACAGTCCCCAGCTCCGTGCTGTTTGTGCGAGAGCCCAGTGCGTGCAGAGAGCTGCAGTAGGCTAGGTGCTTTATTAAAAAGTCAGTCCCAATTTTACAGGCAAGGAGATCCAAACAGAACAAAACAATGACGATTACAAGCCTGGCTAATGTGTGCCCGGCGCAGAGTACGCGCTACAGCCAGCTCCGAGCTGCCTGCGTGCATTCATTGACTTAATCCTTGAGCCAGAATGGTTGATGTCATCTCTAGCACACACACGAGAAAAATGAGAACCAGAGAAGTTCGTGCACCGTCCGGGGAGGCAGCCGGCTTGAGGCACCCCCTGGTGGGGGTTTAGGGGTGGAGGCTGGCTGGTTCCCAGCTTACAGACGTTGCAGCCTGCTACTCCATGTCCCTATGTGGTAATGGTGGGGAGGGGGTCCAGGGGACTGGCTGGCTCCCAGTCTATAGACTTTGCAGCCAGACATGGTGTGTCCCTTATGTGGAGAAGCTGAATGATCGCTTGGTGGCAAAACCGCTCTGTGAATTAGGTGTTAAACATGCAGAGTCTGGCCAGGGGTACAGAGAATCCTGGGTGGGCGAAAGGGGGGCTCAGGAGAGATTCTCTTAGAAGAGAGGGGCAGCAAAAATGGGCAGCAGAGGACTATGTGGACACCTGAAAGTGGAAGGGGCAGAGAAGGGCACGTATAATGGCAGGAACAGCATAAGCAAAAGGCACAGAGGACAGGAGTTTAGCCAAGGGACTGGTCCCGAATGGGGTCGGGCTGTATGGGAATGGGCATTCCACAGACCAAACCCCTCGTCTGTCTGTCTGGGCAACCCTGGGGTAAACAGCGTCCAGCTTGGCATTCTATAGCTTTTAGTCTCCGGAGCACTTTAGACCTGGGGAAGCTTGGCAACATTGCGCATCACAACAACTGGGCAGTCATTCAGCTGGAGGTGAACAACTGGGCAGAGAGAGCAGGCCCAGGGGCAGGGAATCCAGGCCCAGCAGCAGCTTTTAATTTATAAAAGAATTTTTTTTTTCAAAAGAGAAATTTGGATCCACTCAACAGTTTGGAATAGGGGAGTGACAGGATTGAAGTTGTGTTGACAGGTCTGAAATCTGGGCACAGTTAAGAGTCGGGTGGGGCTTCCATCAGTCCAAGGCTCCGCAGAGGAGAATAACCTGTCGCACGGAGCACTGGGAGCCACCAGCGACTGCGTGCGGGCTCCGCACACGACAGTTTTAGACTCTTCCTCTCACACACCCCTCGCCATCTGTCGCAAAGGGCACCAGGAAGCTGCAAGGAGGAATATTACAGCTCTGGGGGCTCCAGAGCGCGGCAGCCCAGATTGAGGGGCGGGGGACCTCTTTGGGAGCCCACAACTCTCCATGAGGTTGTCACCGGCGAGGCCAAGGGGCTGTCACTGTTTCAGAGCACGGCTGTGACTCAGTGAGAGCCGTCGCCCTAGAGAGAGCCTTATAGAGTGCCTGGTCAGGCTCCCTGAGCTGCCCTGGGCTTGGACAGAGCCAGCCTTGGTGAAGCCAATGAGCTCCTCCCCTCACAGGCCACCTGTCCACAGTCACCACCAGCAGCAGCAGCAGAGATGATCTGGGGACAATTGATTTCCCTGCTTTGGGGCTCTATTTTCCTCATCTGTAAATGGGGACAGCAGCCAAGTCCAGCTTGGCACTGCTGCTTGCAGAGACGCACTTAGCTCGCATCCAACAACCATTGGTTCTGGCCCCTTCTCTCAACACATGGTTCACATCAGGACTTCATGCGCTGGAATCACTACAAGAAAAGGCATGAATCATGCCAGGAGTCTCCACAGGGTGGGTAAAGGGATAATTAATGGCAGAAAGTCCCCAGAGAACACCTTGGCTTTAAAGGATCTGACAACAGCTTGAGCCCGTAGTGGCCCAGCCCCTCTTCTGGTGAAAGGGAATGTGAGAGGCGCCTGGTCACTTCCGGAAAGACACAGCAGCCATCAGTCTGCCCCTCTCCACCCAGGGGTCAGAGGTCAGCAGAGGGCCCAGATGTTCCCTGAGTCTGAACTTCTTCTCAGGTCCTGAGTTAGGAGAAAACCTGAGCTTATGAGGCGCCTTCTCTCTCTACTCCCCCCACGTCCAGAGGTTCCAACACCAGGGCTTCCCCCCAACTCCCAAGGAGGCTATAGCTGCCAACGCCATCACTAAAGCCGGCTGCCCAGGTGCTCGTGGTACCCATCTGAGTCTCAGAGCTGCCCCCGAGAAGGTGCCTGGAGGGGAGCAGGCCTCGGCGACCCCTCGCCGCACCCTCCAGGCCCCCTCAGCCCCACCAAACACAGGATAGTGACTTCACGGCACCGCTTTTCAGAGATTCCCGTGACCACACTCAGATGGACATAAGCTTTAGGAATTCAGCCCCTGCATCCACGCACCCGTGTCCCAAGATGCTGCGCATGGCCAGACCCCCTTCAGAGAGCGAGCCCAGGGAGCCCCATGGTCACGTGACAGCACTGGCTGACAGCTTTCGGAGACACTAGTAGTCATTCAATTCACAGCCACCCTTTCCTAAGCCAGACATTTGAGTTTCCCATTCGAACAAATCCATTTTCTTAGAAAAATTAGACAACTGCCTCCTTCTACCTTCCGACCCTCTGTCTTGCCTCTTGTCTGCTTTGTCGTAGAATTCCAAGCCAGGCACCACTGAGGGAGGGACCTGAAGTCCTCTCCTTTGGCCAAACCAGTTGATGGTAGCCAGGACTCAGGGCTCAGCCAGGACCCCAGGGCAGACAGAGTGAAGGATTCTGGGAGAGTTGAGTGATGGCAGGGATACCCCATCTCTTCCCGTCACCCCTCATCCAAGATACGCATTTTTACCGCCCGAGATTTATTTATCTCAAAGTTAATCTTGGCCCCTCCGTTGTTCCACTTTTCAGGCTATTGATGCTGAATGGATTGGAACGGAAGTTTTATGGCCTAATCTTTACCATTTTATAGATTGTTTTTATAGGCAAAAGGGGGGGCAATTTGCTCCCAAGACGGGTGTTGGTTTTCCCAGCCAGCGCCCCAGGAAAGGTAAACTACCCATCTGTGTCCTGGTTAACCAGCAACACGGGTCCCCTGCCCTGAGCAAGGATAGGTGGGTCCCGGCTGAGAGGGGTCCACAAGTGACATTTAGAAACAAACTTGGAACCCGTCCTCACTGTAAGAAAATGAAACGAAGCAGAATGTAGATAAATGAACGGAGCACATTTTCAGAAAAGAGAGAGAAGAGAGGAGAGAAAAAGAGAGAGAGAGAGAGAGAGAGAGAGAGAGAGAGAGAGAGAGAGAGAGAGAGAGAGAGAGAGAGAGAGAGAGAGAGAGAGAACTATCCTTCCTGCCTTTCCAGGCCAAGAAGGCTTTAGTCTGGCGGTTCCCAGACTGTTGCTGGTACGAGGGCCGGCGCAAGGAGGAAGCAGCTCAGAGACAGCTCAGCAGAGACATGCGATGGATGCATCATTGCCCCCTGCCGCCCAGCACGCCCCGACTGATTCCAAAAGACCCAGGGGTGGGATGGGGCTTGCCTACGTGGATTCCCGGGTTCAGGGGAAACTGCTGGGCAGAGAGAGAGCTGCTGTTCACCCCTCTCCCCTCCCCCACCCACTCTTTGCTAGTTCTCCTTTTCAACCTGCTATCAGATGGTTACCAGTCTCTAGGCAAATGGGGGGGCGGGGGATCCTGAGCTCATCTTTACCTCCCTCCTCTGGGGAGGGGAAGTGCGGACCCCTCTGCTGAGAACATAGTTTCAACAAGTTGAAAAAAATACCAAGATCCTCATTCTTCTCCCCACCCCAACTCTGATCAAGCCCTTTCTCTGCACCCCTGCCCTCCCAGGAGACTCACAGTCCCCTTTAAGAAGCAACACTCCTGAGTGGTGACCTCACCTCTTGGCTAAAACACTGGGGTAGCCTCCAGAGCCCACCTGCCTGAGACAGCCAGGTGAAAAAGAAAGGCAGGCTGGGAGCCACAGGTAACAGCCCCTCTGGGAGCACCTGAGCAGCGGGAGCCGCCTGGCAGCCAGGGGCCTGCTGAGGGAGATGGAGCTGGAGGAGCACCCCCTGTGTCCAGCGCCAAGGCTGTGGCCACCAGGAGGACAGGCGTGTTTTCACAGCAGGATCTGTTGATCCCAGCGGCTCACCCCAGGGTCCGGGCGGCCTCCCGAGCTCTGGCTGTGTCATACACAGGCACTGTTCTACTCCACACGGGAGGCCCAGCGCTGAGCTCACTCTCTCCCAGCCTGTTTTCTGTCCATCCCAGGCAGAACCTGGAGGACTTGCACCTCTGTCCTCCCCCTCTCCTCCTCCTGCCTCTCGGACTTTGGAGTCAAATATGTGGAAAACATTGGGAAGGGAGGGGGCCCTTCTTCAGACACGCGGGCACCTTGCTCCCAAAGCCCTTGCCAGCCTGCCTGGCTCTCTCGACCGGCAGACCGGTGGGCAGGGGCTAGGGGAAAGCAACTCATCCTCTCCCGAAGTCCAGGCTCCCGGGCAAGAGCTGCGCACGCTGGGTCTGGGGGAGACACGGCTCCATCCTTGGCTGTGTGACCTTGGGCAAGTGGCTGGCCCTCTCTGGGCCTCAGCTTCCGCCTCTGGAACCCGACTTCCAAGCATCTCGCCCCCACCCCCGACACACACACAAACCCACGACCGCCCCGACATTCGCCCAGAGGCTTCCAGCGGCCGCCGTCTGCGGCCTGAGCCTGCAGTTTGGGGGACGGGGGGGGTGCTTACCTGTCCAGGCGCAGGACGCGGCGAGGCAGCAGACAGAGCAGCGGCCCGAGGCGGCCGGGGGCCGGGCCGGCGGGCTCCATGGGCCGCGGCTGCGGAGCAAGGAGGGAGAGCGGCCGTGAGTGCGCGCTCGGGCGGGCGCAGGCTGGAGCGGGGAAATGACTAAGGCTCCCCACTTCTCCTCCGCCCCCCACGGCCGGGCTTCCCCCACCCACCCCACCCCCGGAACCCGCGCCTAGAGCCGCCGCCGCCGCAATTTTCCAAGGAACCCCCCCCCCCCCTCGCTACCCTCCCCAGCACCCCAGTCCTCGCTGGAGGAGAGCTCGAGAGCCCGAGAAGGGGGCGAGCGAGACCCCGAGCGCGCGCCAAAGCGAGCCGGGGACGGCCGGGAGAGGCGGCGGGAGAGAGAAGCCGACCCAGGGGAGCCAGGCGGAGCACCGGGGAGAGAGCCGCCGAGAGGCGAGCGCGGGGAGCGGGCGGCGGGCGCGCGGGGAAGTGCGCGAGGCGGCGCGCAGAGCAGACAGCGCGGGAGAGGCGCGCGGGAGGGCAGGGGCGCCGGGCAGCGCCGCCGGCCCGCCCCCGCCGCGGCCCACCTGCCCCGCCCGGCCCGCAGTCCCGGCCGCGGCCGCCCCCTGCACCCGCCGCCGCCGCTTCCCGCCCGGGCACGCCGCTGGGGGTGCGGAGGGGGACTCGGGGGCCCGCCACCTTCTCGCCCGGCGCCCGCCGCGCGCCCCGCACCCCCGCACCCGCGCGCCTGCAGCCGGGGAGGCGGCCCCGAGAGCCCGCGCCGCCCGCGCACCGCGCACCGCGCTCGGGCTCGGGACCGGCCGCGCCGCCCGCCGCAACAATGTGCCAGTTGAGAAGCCCGCGCGGCGGGGTCCCCCTCCCCTCCGCACCCCGCGGCGCCCTCCGCGCGCCCCCGCCCGCCCGCCCGGGCTCGGACCTGCGAGGGCTGCGCGGCGGTGGAGGCGCCGCCGGGAGCTGCCCGGGGCCCGGGCCCGGCGCTCCACTTTGCGAAAAACTTGTTTTTCTGAGGTCAGCGCCACGAGCCGGCGACAGGGCCCTCGGAACCGGGGAGGTTGGGGAAGTGGCGGCCCGGCGCCCCGAGCCCGCCTCTGCGCCCAGGCTGCGCCCGCCTGCCCGAGGCCGAAGGCCGGGAAGCGCGAGTGCGCGCGCGGAGGGGCCGGCGGCCGCGGGGTCTGCCTCGTGCCTCGCTCCCCAGGGTCCCTGCCCCTGGGCCCCTGACCCCCGGGCCTTTGGCTGGGTGGGGAGTGGGGGGTGGGCACCGAGGTTTTCCCGCGCCTGGCCGAGGTGAAGGAAAAGCAGGAAGTAAGTGAAATGTAGGGGAAGGGGGAGAGGAAGGGGAGAGCGATGGTACAAAAAATAGCGTGTGTGTAGGAAGGACTTCGGGGCCGCCTGGAAAAGAGGCGCAGGGAGGAGAGCGATCGAGTGAGCGAGCCAGGGGGCGCTGGCCGGGAAACCGCGGGGACGGGGCTGGGCCTCCCTGGGAGGTGGGCGCTCGCTGCCAGGTGCCCCCACTGGCACAGCGGCGGTAGCACCGAGCTGAGGCGGGGCTTAGCAGGATGTGGGGGCACAGGGGGACCCGGGCTTCAGGGAAAGGAGAGGCCGTAGGGAAGGCGAAAGCTGAGGCCAGAGAGGGCGAGAGCGGAGCCTCCCGCTGAAGAATGAAGAAAACTACTCTCTCTCTCTCTCTCTCTCTCTCTCTCTCTCTCTCTCTCTCTCTCTCTCTCTCCTCTCTCTCTCTCTCCTCCTCCCTCCTCCCCTGCCCCCTGCCCCATCCATTCCTCCTTCCTTTTGCTTGGTGGGTGGGAATGCCGTCCAAGACCCCCAGGAGATAGGAGGGCTTGGAGTTTTCCCTTGGAAAGAAGCATTAAGCAATGCTTTTTGCTTCTCCACGCTGTCAACAGAAGACAAAACGCACCGCGGTGGGAGAGGGCCAGCAGCCCAGGAATGGAACGGGAGCTGGGACCCAGAGAGGGAGTGGGCTTGCTCCAGGAACGCACAGCAGTGCTCTTGTTTCTGGGAGTAAAAAGGAGATTTAGGGTCCGGATTCCCAGGCCAAAGGCCTTTGCAAAGTAACTCCCCGCCCCTCCCCCTTCTCAAATGCCTGATCTCGCTGGCAGGGTTGACCAAACCACATTCCCTGGGGTCAGTCAGACCCTGCCAGTCACCTTTTACCAACTGTGTGGACTGAAGAAAATATCTTAGCCTCCTCCCTCAGCTGCAGTGCCTGAAACGAGGAGGTAGGAGTGTCATTCTGAAAGCGCTGTGTGGGGATTAGATGAATTAATATTTGTATAACACTTGGGAAGCCACCTGGCGTGTCCCGAATGCTGACCAAGCCTGGTAAAAATCATGGGAGAAGCCCGGACCACTGTCCTGGGACATGCACGGTTCCGGATGGGCTGAGAAGTGTCTGGAGAGGGGGTCTTTGGTGCCCTTTGGGTGACCCTCACTGGGCTCCCGTCCACGCACAAAATTGGCATTCCGGTGGGGTGGCAGATTCGGAGAGGAGCAAGAATAATTAATGAACAGCAGAAGATTGCGCCATGAGAGCGCGCAGAGAAGTGCATTTAGATAAGCATGAGGGCTCTCAGCAGGAGGAAGGGGCCCCAAGGTGAGGCTCTGGCCAGCAGAAAGCAGAAGAGACCAGAAAAGGTCCTGGGGCCCCCCGCGGTGGGAGGAGAACAAGAACAAGATGATGGGGGCTCAGCTTCGAGGCCTGGAGAGGGAGCAGAGAAACTCCCTCTCCTCTCCAGCTGAAACCTGTTGGCATATTATCTTTTTCTTTCTTTGGGGGCCAGACTTGGCAGTGCTCAGGTCTCACTCTCCTGGCTCTGCTCTCCAAGATCACTCCTGGTGGGGCTCAGGGGTACTGTACAGGGTGTTGAGTGCAGTACAACAGTACTGTACAGTACCCCTGAGAAACCCATGCCTTTCCATGCAAGGTGTACCCTATTGGCTATATAATGACTCCAGCCCCCTCTCTGGTGGGTTAAAGTGAGAGCCCTGTGGTCGGATCTGTGAAACCCACATGTTCAAAAGACCATTGTGGCTGCCGGCTGAGCTCAGGCCGGAGGGAGTAAGCGTGGAACAGGGTCTCGGGAGGGAGTTCTGAGTCCTAGGATATGAGATGGCACATAGGAAGTTTTCAGTCCCTTAGCCCAGTCCTGACTGAGAATCAAGGGCACCTGCTGAGGCTCCTGGGAAAATCCAGCCCTGCCCCACACCTATGCCCCAGTCCTGGGGTGTTGCTGTGTCAGGGGCTTCTATGAAGGTTAGAGATGGCTAGCCCCCTGGCCTGTACCTCCAGAAGGCTTTGCCATATGTTGTTCACCAGAATACACACACGCACACACACACACACACAGCCTGGGATTAGGAACCTGTGGATTAGGGCGGGATAATAATCAAACCGCCTGCTATTTATATATGGCCCCATTCGCAAAGGCGCCCATCGTAAGCCTCCAGCCCAGGAGATGCTTTCACAGTCCCCAGGACTTGGGTCCAGGCTCATTTAATGACCCCCTTGGCTTCCCCCCGAGCTGGGTGACAGCAAGGACCAGTAGCAGCCGAACACCCTAAGGCTGGGAAACAATTTGCCTGAGGTCACACCAACAGATTAGAGCCGATAATTGAGGTGAATCAGCCTCAGTCTGGGCTGCCCTGGATTAAAACCAAATTGCCTTCATACAGCATTCACTGCACACCCCACAATATTTCTGCAGCATGGACAGCCAGGTCCCAGGGTGATGGGGGAAGGGGAGAGAGATAGCATCGAGGCAGGGGGAAACATTTAAAAAAAAACTCCAGAAGGAACTGATCTTGTGGGCACAGAAAATATTTTTTCTGCTGAGATCAGGTTGGAGGCTGGCGGAAGTTGTCCTGGGATACCCCCCCATTTCTTCCTTCTCTGGACACTGTTTCCCTCCTTGGGCATCCACCCACCCTGCTGACTCCTCCTCTCTGCCAGAACCCGACCCCTTTTCTGCTGAGCCCTCGTCACCTTCACCTCCTCCCATGTGGTGTCCTCTTTCCACCCTCCTGCCCTGCTCCTGGAGCTCTGCGCTGGGCCCAGTCAGCTCCGCTGTAGCCAGAGGGATCTATTTGCAGAAGCCCGACCACATTCCTCCCTATTGTCCTCCAGGCCTGCGGGGGGGGAGAGCAATCTTGAATGAGCCCCAGGAGGGAGTCAAGATTGTGCCAGTTTGACTGATGTGACCAGGAAGGGGACATTTGTATAAACCTCTGCCTCTGCTATCTGTAAACTAGGAAGATCTGGGTCTGGCCCCTGGGAGGGGCCCTGTAGTCGTGGGGGAAACCACACATGAAAGCCCCGCCTGGCCACTGGGGTTGGGGGGGATGGCGCCCCTGTGTGGGGGATGGCGCCCCTGTGTGGGCCAGGCCCTGGAGCTGCATCTTCTCACCCAAGCTCACGCACGCTGCTGAGTTATCAGTGGCCAGAAGCTGCCTGGAGGCAGAGGAGGGCTATGGGGGTGTCTGTGGGACCCTGCTGGGGCCCAGCTCTGCTGGCAGCTGCCCTGTCCAGGCTCCGCTCTTCCCGGTAACCCTAGGCTGGCGGGCAGCAGGCAGGCAAGCAGGCCTGCCAGGCAGCCTTTGTGTGGGGCCGTCAGGAGGCTGAAGCTGCCAACGACCTATTTTTCTGGGCAAGAGGAGCCTTTTGGAGTTAGGAGGCCTCAGCTGTGGAGCCAGAACAACAAAAATAAAACCAGTGAGGACTCCCGGGCTGAGACCTGGGAAAAGGCCCGCACCCTCTCCCCCTACCCCTGCCCTCAGGAGGGGCTGGAAACTGGCTGGAGAGGCAGAGGCTGAGGAGGGCCTGTCCACCAGGGTCCGGCTCTGTGCCTCTCTTCCCTGTAGGTTCTTGCCCTGGAGCATCATTTAACGGACAGAACCAGATGCTCAGAGGCCTGGAGGACATGCCAGGACCTTGGGCAGGATCTGAACTCAGTTCTCCAACAAATGATGACCACTCCCACTGCTTATTGCCTGTTAGAGGCTTGTTCTTGCTGCTCGCTTGGTTTCTGGAGATGGAGGGTTCTAGATCCTTCCTCCTATAGGGGAAAACTCTCAGGCAGTCTCTGCACTCAGGCTCACCCCCTGCCGTGAACGCTCCCCACTGTCTTTTGTCCTGGAGGCCACCCCTCCCGTGTGGTCTGTCTTGATGCTGCTTTTGCCCCCTTCACCCGCCTCATGGCCCAGGGCCTGTTCAGGAGGTACATCCTAGGGTGCACAGCACAGCCCCGCCCTGGGGCAGAATACTGGCCCCTTTGTGCCCTCCCAGCTGCCTGGATCCGGGTAGGGAGCACTGTCCCGAGAGTTTTCTGATCGGGGTTCATGCGGGCTAAGACGCGGCTGTTCCATTACTTTTCCCCAAGCCGTTCATGGCCAGCTGTGGCGTGTGGAGAGACCAGTGTTCACCTTAGGGGCCAGCCTCAGGGCCCCAAAGGAAGAGATCATTAGAGCCTGGGTCTGAAGGTGTCTCCCTCATGCTTCCACACACACACTCCTTCTCCTCTTGGGGCCCATCCCCTCAGGGATTGAACCTCAGGGCTCCCACACAGGATGCATCTGCTCCAGCCCTTTGAGCTGCCTTGACTTTTTGGGGACCACAGCCCCCAGAACGTATCCAGGGTGCTGTATCCAGGCTTTGAGACCTGTCTTGGTGCACTTTTGCCCTTCTTCCCTCCACTTCCTGTCATTCCCTGGACCATATCCAGCCCAGGGAAGCAGGATCCCGTGGAGGGTTGGCCACGCTCAAGGCGCCTCCTTACCTCGTCTTCTAGCTCTCCAGCTTGAGAAGGTGCATTTTTGAATGAAGCCCCAGCTGGATGACACGATGCTCTGGTCCAGGGACCACACTCTGAAAAGCTGCTGATTGGTCGGTTTACTTCTCTGTTCTCTGTCTTCTCTCCCCTACTGGGGCGGGAATTGGGGGTCGGTTGGCAGCCCTGGCTCCAAGACTAGAGCCAGTGCCCCAAGCTGAGGGACTGTGACAGATCCCAGAGCCAGGGCCTGGGGAGCTGCGCTGTAATTAGTGCTTTCCTGGGGAAGTCAGTGACTAAGTGACTCGCAAGCAGGCAGGCAGGCGGCTTGCCGAGTGCGTCAGGGGTGGGACCGGGGCTGTCAGGCCCTAAACACTGTTCTCAGGCTCGGCTCGAGGGATCTGGCTGCACCGAGCCCAGCTGTGTGGAGCCTCCCCTCCTCTCCTCCCCCACCTCTGGGCAGGGGGCCCTGCATGCTGATGATGCAAGGCTGGTGTCAGGCCTGAGAGCAAGAACCGATTGCCTCAGCCTTCACCAATGACCCGGAAATCAAGTGTGGAGTCTGGCCAAGCTAGTCCTCCTCACAACTCAAAGGTCAGGACTCAGGCGGCAGATTCCTCACTCCAGTGCTTGCTGGAGCCCTTATCCCCACCGCCCAGATGAGAAAACCGAGGCATTGAGAAACTAGGAGTTATGTTCCCGGGTTATGTTCTCATTGGCCCCAGCCGCGGCTCTGTGCCTTCCGGCTTCTCTTGCTTTAGCGCCCCGGAACGCCTCCTACCTCCTCTTGGAGAGTCAGGCCTGATGATTTCAGAGCCTGGGGTACCCTGGAGGCCTGTGCTGAGCGGGAGCGAAATGCGCTGTGAACAGAAGAGTCCTTTCCCCTAGGGAGGGGCAGCACAGGCCAGAGGCTGCGAGGGGGACCCCTCACCCACAGCGTGGTCTGGGGTAGGGGGGAGTAAGTGAGTTCTAGCCACAGTTTCCTCATAGGTTGAGGAAATAGGTTGAAGGAAGGTTTGTGTTTGTTTTGGGGTCACACCTGGTGGTGCTCTGGGCTCTGCACTTAGGGACCACTCCTGGAGGTGCTGGGGTGGGGTGGGGGTAGAGTGATGGCATATGGGATCAAACCAAGTAAGGCAAATGCCTTACCCACTTGGAGTAAGGCTCCAGCAGGGTTGATGGAATAAAAAGGTCAGAGGAGCGGGGGGGGGAGATAGAGCTGTGGCAGGACCAGCTTAGGTTCCCTTGTCCTGTCCCATCTTCTAGGGCTCTGCTGATGCAGGTCTCTCCCCTTCCTCTGTCTTTCCTTCCCCTCACCTCGCCCTGTCAATCAGTCCTGGGCGGGGCCTTCTAAGCGATAGGGTCTGAGACCTCACTCTTTGCGGAGAGGGACAGAAGAGGGGAACAGAGGAGTAGTGTGAAGAGAAGTTTACTAGGTGCGCCCCGGCAGAGACTAATGACCTCTGGTGAGGCTAGAGTAGAGCCAAACGCTGGGAGAGGCTAATTGGGATTTTAAGTCATCTTGGGTGGGACAGGCTGGAAAGACCAGTAGGAGTGGTACAAGGAAGTGGGACCCTTGATGGGCTGGGGGCTACCAGGCCTGGGAAAAGCATCGGCCCTGAGTGTATGGAGCGGATCTTAACAGCCGGTCACTGTTTGGTCCCGAGCAAATCTTACTCTATGGATTAAGCTCACCCCTGGGCTCCCACCCACCTCACTGTGGTTGGGGGTGCAGGCCCCTCCTCTGCAGCCCACTCCTCCCTCAAGTTCCCACATTGCCCCGCTTTATCTAGAAGACTTCCCTGTAGGGCTTAACCTTTTAGCTCATGAAATGAGACCCCAACTTTTCTATTTTTCCCCCCCAAATTTAATTTTACATAAGCATCATGAGTTACAAAGTCATTCATAGTTGGGTGTTTGACACACTGTCCCATCACCAATGTCCACCGCCAACGTCAACTTCCCTCCATGGGTTTCCCAGGTTCCCGCTCCTGCTCACTGCTACCCCAGCCCCAGCCTGACTGGCACCTTTTAAATTTGACTGTACAGTTGGGTCTCATGATTTCAATGATGTTGTCTGTGATTTGGATATTAGGCCCATTATTCTTTTTTTTTAATTAATACTTTATTATACCACCGTGAGATATACAATTACAACGTTGTTCATGTTTGGAGGTTTCAGTCACATAGTGTTCCAGCACCCGCCCTCCACCAATGCCCATTTCCCACCACCAATGTCCCCAATTCCTCTCCCTCCCATAGCCTGCCTAAATGGCAGGTTCTTTATCTCTTTTCTTTCTCCCTCGCTCTCCCTTCCTTCTCCTACACATTGTGGGTTGCACTACATACACTTGGAAGCCATCATGTGCATTTTTTTGCCTGTATTTAATGCTCAGTTCTATGTTGGTATCAGCCCTTTCAACATTTATTCACACATGTTCCCTTCTCTGTCTTACCTAACCTCTGACTCCCTCACGTTTGCGGTAATTTCCACTTTTGGTAAGATCACCTGATATATTTATGTCATGTAAATAAATGCAGTCATTCTATGTTTCTTTCCTTCTGACTAATTTCACTCAACATGATCCTTTCCATGTCCATCCATTTATAGGCAAATTTCATAACTTCATTTTTCCTGACAGCTGCATAGTATTCCATTGTGTAGATGTACCACAGTTTCTTTATCCAGTCATCAGTTCTCGGGCATACTGGTTGTTTCCAGGTTCTGGCTATTGTGAATAGTGCTGCTATGAAAATAAAAGTGCGGATTGTGTTTCCGCTGTGTGTTTTTGGCTTCCCAGGGTATATTCCCAGGAGTGGTATGGCTGGGTCAAATGGGAGTTCAATTTCTAGTCTTTGGAGGAATGTCCATATTGTTTTTTCCAGAAAGGCTGTACCAGCCGGCATTCCCACCAACAGTGTATGAGAGTCCCCTTTTCCCCACATCCACACCAGCACTTGTTGCTTTTACCCTTTTGAATATGGGCCAGTCTCTGTGGTGTGAGGTGATATCTCATTGTTGTTTTGATTTGCATCTCTCTGATGATTAGTGATGATGAGCATTTTTTCATGTGCCTTTTGGCCATTCGAATTTCTTCTTTGTCAAAGTTTCTGTTCATCTCTTCTCACCATTTTTATGGGGTTGGCTGTTTTTTCTTATATAGCTGTACCAGTGCCTGATATATCCTGGATATTAACCCCTTATCAGATGAGGCCCATCATTCTTAATGCCACCGAGGCACCTGAAACGCCTGCCCCACTGCTTGTGTCCATCGCCTCTCCCCATGACTCGATTTCTTTCCTTCTCCCTATGCTCTGGTGAAATCCCAATTTTTAATGTGGCCCATAAATCACGATCCTGTAAGGTTTGCTCAGGACCCAATGTCAGCCAGCTGATGACACAGCGACATCCCTGGAATCAAAGATCACCCTGCCCCTCGGACACTGAAGACCATCCCAGTGGCCCATCCCAAGCCTGGTAGCCCCCCCACTAACACTCCATGCTTAACAGGCGGCCACTCTCATTGGTCTTAGATCCTTTCCCCTTGGTCTCTCCCAGGGCACGGCTCTATTCCAGCCTCACCCAGAGGTGGGTACGGTCCCCGGGAACGCACCCCAATAAACTTCTGTTTCTTCACTGTAGTTGTCTCTATCCAGAGACATAGAGACAGAGGGTCTGTGCTGAGTAAGTTCCTGAGACCTATCAGATCTCACCCACCGCCCAGCACTGACCCGGCCTCTCACCTCCCTCTTGGTTCACCCCTCCACAGACACTCATAAGTTTCTTGTACATAGGCACCCTTAGGCCTGCCTCAGGGCCTTTGCACGTACTCGCCATCCATGCCTGGAGCTCTCTTTCCATGGAGGTGCTCTGCTCACTGGTCTCTTCCAGTGGGTCTCTCTTTAGGCTGGTATGATTACTCTCAGGCCTCACATTTCTGACAGATGGAAAGGGTAGACAGTGCAATTCCTGGAGCCTCAGTTGGCTCATCTGTAAGAATGGGTTGGCACGAGTACATCAACACGAAGGCGGCAAAGTGCGTCCCCCAATCTGATGCACCAACCGCTCTGTCCAAGGGCTTGGTCATGTCTTTCTGCACTTTATCAGCGTGGGTGTGTGGGAGGGGACCAGCACCTGGTGGGGCTGGGGGCCACTCTGGCTCATGCCCTGTGTTGATGGCGTGGGGTCTCAGGTGCTGCGGCTCAAACTCAGGGCCTCGCACAGGGAAGGACTGTGCTCTACGTCTCACACCCATCCCAGCAGCTTCTTGACTGCTCTGTCTGCCTCCCCACACCCTCTGAGCTCTGCGTCAGTCCAGCGCCAGAGGACTCAGAGAAGGGCAGCTCCTCACGGACCAAGCGAGGGAGCTGGGCAGAGAGCAGCTCAGTCCCCAGGATGAAGGCGGCCCACCCTGGGTGCAAGGTGCAGAGTGCATCTCCAGGAGCAGATGTCCTCGGCACTGAACTCGTTTCCTTCCCCGGTGAGACAGCCAGAGCTTCCGCTGGGGCCTCATTCCTGCTCCCAGAGGAAGCGTCTGAGCCTGGGCAGGAACTGGCCTGGAGTCAGGGAAAAGGACGTCTCACTTTCTCTATTTCCAGCTCACAGCACAGCCATGGGGCCTGGGCAGCAGGCAGCCACACACGTCTCTCCCAGCCACCACACACACCTATTGTTGCTGCCACAGGGAGCCGGGAATAATGGACACACAAGCTCCCAGAGCTGTTTCCCAGAGCCCTGTGACCTGGGAACTTCCCAGCCATCCTGTCTTAAGGGAGGCCCGTCTAAGTCTGCCTGTCGTTATTCCACGAGTATAGACCCAGACCCATTTGTACAGGTGAGCAAACTGAGACTTCAGGCAGTGCACTGCCTGCCTGAGAGATAAAGGTGAGTAATGGCAGGGTGATCTCTTCATACTAAATCCCATTGGCTAGATTCTTCAGGGTTTATTTGATGCTCTGGTGAAATTTACAACTGCTCCCTCCCAATCTGGCCACTGTGTTTTTATTTATTATTCAGAATGTAACTTGTCAAATTTTTTTTTTTTTTTTTTACATTCTACTCCTTTGAGAACATGCTGGAACATCAGGTCCCTTCCAGGAAGGGAAAGAAATGTATTGTTAGCCAGGCATTTTTGTACAGTTTGGGGGCTAGGCGGGGGTGGGAGGGTGGGTAGGATGGTGCAGGGATGCAAGATTAAGAAATCTTGATAGTAAGAATTACAATCCCTAGGAGCAGTTAAAGGCACAGAGTCACTTTGAAGAATCCATTCATGTTTATTTTTTTAAAAATATTTGCTTTTTAATTTTAAATATAAGTACTGTGATTTATAATGAACATGGTTTAATAACAGAGTTTCAGGCATACAATATTCCAGTTCCAACCCGACATCGGTGTCAGCTTCCCTCCGCCAATGACCCTTCAGGGTCCCTCCCCTTCCTTTTTAATTTTACTCATCATAGTGTGGGTCACATGTCTACAGTAGTGTTGATTCTTAGAGGGTTTTTATTTTTATTTTTTGGCTCACACCCAACTTTGCTTCCAGGCTGACTCCCTGGCTCTGCACTCAGGGAATCACTGCTTGCTTGGCTCAAGGGACCATAAGAGATGCCGGGATCAAACCCAGCTTGGCCACGTGCAAGGCAAGTGCCCTACCTGCTCTACTGTCTCTCGGGATCAACTCTTACAGTATATATTTTTTCTTTTTGGGTAACACCCAACAATGCTCAGGGATTACTCCTGACTGCACTTAGGAATTACTCCCAAGGACCCCTCTGCTTAGGGGACCATATGGAATGCCAGGGATCAAAAGGGATCAAACCGGGTCAGCCCTGTGAGAGGCAAACGCCCTGCCGGCTGTACTATTGCTCCGGCCCCACTCTTATGTCTTTGATGCACACAGTTACCTCATCTCTACACCATTGAAATGTCCAAGACCTTTGGGCAACATCCTTAATATCAATCACCTGTTGAAACCAGAGTAACAAGCAAGCAGGATGTTTGCCTTACATGTATTTGACCTGGGTTCGATGTCTGACATCCCATTCCCCCAAAACTCTGCCAGGAATGATCTCTGAACACTGCAGAGTGTGACCTCAGAACAAACAAAAGTTACCACCTGGGGCTGGAGAGTGGGCAGAGCATTTGCCTTGCACGTGGTCCATCCGAGTTTGATCCCCAGCATCCCATATGGTCCCCCAAGTACCCTCAGGAGTGCAGAGCCAGGAGTAACCTCTGAGCATCACCGGTGTGACCCCAAAGAACAAAACAAACTAACAAAATGACCTCTTGTCTGCCTTGAACTCTATAAGTCCCTCCTCCCTCCTTCCTTGGACACTATTGCTCACAAGAGTCAAATGTGTCTTTCCCCCACCCCACGCCAGCCTCACTCCTTCCCTGTGTCACGTGGGTGCCAGACCTGGGCTTCAGAGCCAACCTGCTCGGGTCCAGATTCCAGCCTGGCAGCCCCAGGTGGCACAGCTTTGGGTGAGATACTCCTCCCTAGCTTTTTGGTTTCTTAGCTGTGAGAAGGAAGACACGTGGCCATGCAGTTACAGAACTACCTGGAAAATCTGAAGCACTGATCCCCGCTACAGGCCTGGCACCAGAAGCTCTCAGTGTATCTCTCCCCACCACTCCTGCTTCCTCCCTTCTGTCCTTTCCGCGAATCTTCAGTGTATGTTTATCTCAATTTTCCAAGCTTGCCTCTCTGTGTCTGTTCTCTGAAGTATGTAGCATGCTCATCCCCAAAGTGTACATGGAGAAATCAACAAATAAATCGGCTCATTGGGATTATCTTCCCACATCTTTGTGTTGGTTTGGATTGTTGATTTGTGGTCCTCAGATTGAACCAGGGCTTCGTTTCTGCCAAGCAGGTGTACCAGTGGGCCACATCCCTGGCCCTTATATGTGTTTTTAGGGGTTTCCCAAGCAGTGCCCAGGAGGCTCCGTGGAACCATCTAGTAGTTAAAGGTGAGGGGCTGAGGCAGTTAAAGGCCCCAAACTGGCAGTTCAAGGCGAGGCTCCAGGGGTGTGGTGCTGCTTGGGCCCTTGGGTGCACTCGGGAGGTGCTCAGAGACTCGAGGGCTGTGCACTGGACCTGGATCCTGTAGGACAAACCTGTGTCTTAACCCCTGGGCTAGTTTTCCATTTTAAAAAAAATAAATAAATGGCAGAGAAGATAAAAAAAAAAAAATCAGTCTCCTGAAGCCCAGTGGAACTGATGGGACACTGTTGCTCAAACAATTCAAGCCTTCAGTTTTTCTAGCATTCTTGCTTTCATCTGACACAGACATCTCTAGATTACCTCTAGCAATGGGGAGCTCACTCCCTTTCAGTCATGGGTTTTGTACGGTGCCGCAACATACGGCATCATTCTCTCCAAGCACTGTTTCCTGAGAGCCCATGGCCTAATAACTCTCCCCCCCCACACACACACACACCACCATGTCACCGCTGTGGGTTCTCCCTGGTTGAGCGCAGAATGGACCTGCAACCATGTCCCAAGGTGGGGAGAGAATGGGGCTGGGGAGAGGGAGGTAAGGGTGTGGGGGCAGGGAGGTACAGAATATTTTCTCATCCATTCTCCTGGCGCTCTTGGGGTGGGTCCATGCTGCCTGTGTCTGCTTCTCTGAACTTTGCTAACACGTGTGTGTGTGTGTGTATGTGTGTGTGTGCACTCGGAGGGGGGGAGCAGGAGGGCAAGCCTCTAGGTCCATGTGTGCCACCTTGTAAAGGGGTGTGCGTGCCGCACCTGCCTTCTTCCATGTCTCTGCCCGTCCCTGTGTTACAAGAGTCGCTCTCTCCTGTGCTGGGCTGTCTGGCCTTGTCTGGTTAGTGTCCGTGGCTGCGAATGCAGCTCAGGGTGCAGGATTCTATCTGCAGAGTCCCTGGGGGTTGTGTGTGGCTCTCTCTGTGCCTTTGTGTGTCAGTGTGCCTGGGGCCTTCCTTTGTGTCCTTTGCTCTGTGTATGTGTGTGTGTGCGCGTACATGTGTATGTATATGCATGTGTGTGTGTGTGTGTGTGTGTGTGTGTGTGTCGGCGTGCGCACATGCAAGCTTCCTCCCCAGCTCAGGGAGCCCAGGGTGACTCCCGCAGCCTGGTTGACTGTGGCGGACAGCAAGGGTTCTTCGCTCCCTCTCCTTCTCGGGCTGTGCTAATCACCGGGTTCCATGCAGATGGCAAATGTGTGGCTGCCAGGCTTAGAGGAAGGATGGCGGTGGGGGGCTGAGCGGGTGAGCCGGCACCGAGGAGTGAGAAGACAATTTCAAGGCACATTGGTAGGGGAGACAGTCCTGCCTGGCTTCAGACTCGGGGTGTGGGGCTCTCCCTGAGGCATGCTCGCTATTAAGAGAATGTGACAGCTGCAAGTTCCCTCCCTAACGCCACCGGATTCTAGAATCCTAGAAATGTCCATCTGTAGGAGTCTAGAACCTCCGCCCTGCCCTACTCTAGGCTTTCAGAATCCTCTTCCGGGAAGCTCACTGATCTCCGTGGGTCGGTGGTGAACTCACGTGGGGTGGGGAGCATTTCCCTTCTCTCGCCTTTCTGTGGCGAGAATCATGGCTGGAAGTGGACATTGGCAGATTCGTTTTCTAACTTGGGTAGGAGAGAGAGAAGGGCCCCGACACTCGCTCAGCCCTTCTTCTTTGGTTTGCTTGTTTGTTTACTTGTTTGTTTGTTTGTTTGGGGGCCATTCTTGCCTATGCTCAGGGGTTTCAGGGGTTACTCCTGGCGCTGAACTCAAGAATTACTCCTGGGGCGGAGTGATAGCCCAGCAGGTAGGGCGTTTGCCTTGCGCATGCTGGCCTGTGTTGGCCCGGGTTCGATCCCCGGCATCCCATATGGTCCCCCCGAGCATAGCCAGGAGTGGTTCCTGAGTGCAGAGCCAGGAGTAACCCCTGAGCGTGCCGGGTGTGACCCAAAAAGAAAAAAAAAGAATTACTCCTGGCGGTGCTCAGGGACCATGTGGGATGCTGGAGATCCAACCCGACTTGGCCTCTTGCGAGACCAGCACTTTCCCTGCTTACCTGCTGCGCTATGACTCCAGTTCCACACTAACCCTTCTTAGGTCACCCTTGCCTGGGAGGTCTCTCCTGAAGGGTCTGAGTGCTCCCACTTCCCAGCCGCCTTTGCAGGGACTGTTGAATCCCAGAGTTTGCCTGTGTGCCCAGCCAGGTTCAGCTGGGTCCAGGAGTTTGCAGAGGTAAGAGAGCCAAGGGTCAGGGTTTCTGAGAGGGTTCTCTGTGTGTGTGTGTGTGTGTGTGTGTGTGTGTGTGTGTGTGAGAGAGAGAGAGAGAGAGAGAGAGAGAGAGGGAGGGAGGAGAGAGAGAGAAGCGAGAGAGAAAGCGAGAGAGAGAGAGAAAGAGAGAAAAAAAAAAAGAGAGAGAGAGAGAGAGAGAGAGAGAGAGAGAGAAGCCACTCACCCCAATAGGGTCAGCCAGGGAGCTAACGCAGCAGCCTTAGACCTTAGGATGTCCACTGTGGGGGGGTAAGGATGGGGATTTATCTCATCACATACTCAAAGTGGACTCAGAAGACTGGGCTCTGAAGCCTTGGTTCAGTATCTGGTGGCATGCGGGGCCAGCATTCTGCTCCCAGTACCTCATGGTCCCCGAGCATCACTGGGAGCGACTTCTGAGAACCACTGGGCAAGACCCATAATAAAAGAACAACCACAGGGCCAGAGCAACGGTATGGCAGGTAGGGAACTTGCCTTGCACATGACTGACCCACATTCTATCCCCAGCACCCCATATGGTCCCGGAGCACAGCCAGAAGTGATCCCTAAGCAAGATAAAGAAGTCATCCCTGAGCACTGCCTGTTGTAGCCCAAAAACCAAAACCAAATCCTTCCCCAAAAAAGGGAAAAAAGGGACTAGAGCGATAGTCCAGTGGGTAAGGCGTTTGTCTCACATGCGGCTGGACCTGGGTTCAATCCCCGTCATCCCATATGGTCTCCGGGCACCACCAGGAGTAATTCCTGAGTGCAGAACCAGGAGTAAACCCTGAGCATTTCTGGGTGTGAGCCAAAAAGCAAAAATAAATAAATAAATAAAAATGGAAAAAAAATTTGAACAAGCAATTAAAAAAAAAAAACAGACTCTGACTCATGCCAAGGATCCTGGGAACAAGGGAACGGTTCAGGAACCAGGACACGTGCGGTCCTTGACCGCCTTCAGGTCTCACAGAAACCGTTCAAGCTGGCAGCTTTTCTGGCCCGACTCAGAGCTTTTCTGTTCTTCTCTCCCTTCCAGCATCCTGCCATACTGAGCTCTGCTCACCTTGCCTATATTATATTTCTTCATACCTGCAAATCATTATGAAGGCCTGATCCCCTCTTTCTATGTGTGGGGAGGGGGAACACTCCCATTTTGGTTTATTATTTGCTCAAGCGGGTGCCAGTAACATCACCATTCGTTGGGAATGAGGTCCATTATTGTTACTGTTTTTGGCATATCAAATACACCACAGGTAGCTTGCCAGGCTCTGCCATGGCTCTGGGTTCATCCCAGGGGACCCAGTCTTGTCTATGTCAGACCATCAACCATCCAGGGCCCACGGGGCAGAGCCCTTTATGGTTTGGTTTTGTTTGGAGGCCACAGCAGCAGTGCTCAGGGCTGACTCCCAGCTCTGTGCTGGGATCACTCTTGGCAGCACTCAGGGGACCACATGCAGTGCCAAGAGATCAATGACATGCAAGACAAGTGCCCTTTGCACTGCACTATTTGGTTTTGGGGCCACAGCCTGTAGTGCTCAAGGCTTACTCCTGGCTCTGGGCTCAGGGTCACTCTTGGTGGACTTAGGGGTGTTATGTGTTTTGGGGGGGAGCAGACCCGTGTTGGCTGCATGCAAGGCAAACCTATTCATCGTACTATCTCTCTAGCTCTCTGACTTTTAAATTTTGTTTGTTGTTTTTTTCATGGGTTATTTATTCTTTTGAAGGGGGAGTTGCTGTATCCAGTGATACTCAGGATTTACTTCTGTACTCAGGGATCACTCCTGGTCATGCTCAGGGATCACTCCTGGTCATGCTCAGGGGATCATATATAGGATGCCAGAGATTGAAGCTGAGTCAGGCACATGCAACGCAAGTGCCCCCTGCTGCTGAGGGCGGGCTATGGCTCCAACCCTCCATCCCCGTTCTAAGCACCATGAGGAGAGTTGTGCTCTTCCATCCTTTAGCTTCCAGAATCTGTAATGATGTGAAGCACTTAGTAGGTTTTCCATACCTGTTTGTGGAAAGACTCGCTGGGTGGATGTGTCTGTCCTTCCAGTCTGTCCACTCTCAGAAGCCCACACCCCCCCAGCACTGTTCAGGTGTTTCTCAGAGACACACTCCTCCCTTAACATTCCTTAGTTTTGCTAGAATTCAACCCCCAAGAGCTAGACCCGTACCTGCTCCATCTTTCTACCTGCCACGTTCAGCTCAGCGCCCGGTGCCCAGCAGGTACCCAGTCAACGCGGGGCACTTGTCATAGCCCAGCATGGTGACTTGAAATCCCCCGTCGGTCCCAAGCTGTCGGCAACATCTGCTTCAAAGCCTCGTTTGCAAGTACACGTTCCCAGGTTCTCACTATTTAATATTTCATAACCAGGCGCTGGCCTGCTCTGGCAGACACTTAAGGCCCTGATTGCCTCTCGTTTGAACTTGGCCCTGAGAGCAGCAGGGACCGTGGCAGGGTTAAGTCGAAGGTCCTTAATCTGAGTCAGGGGCCAGTGTATGGCAGCTTGTGGGAGGCTTCAGTCCAGGTGCAGCAGTGCCCACCACTCCGCTCTGCTGGACCACACCGGGCCAGGTCCTGGAGGGCAGGCCAGGCTCCGGCTGGCTCCCCTCCTTCCAACCTCTGTGCAGGGCAGAGCTGGCAGCTCACGCCTTCGCAAGCTGGGGCAAGGAGAAGAGGAAAAGCCAACGTGATCCTCTCTGACTCACATCCAAGCAGGGCAAGAAGGAAGAAGGGGGATTCCGCCTGCCCGGGCTGCATCCCAGCAGGAAAGGTGGGTCTATCCTGTGGGACTTGACCCCCGGGAGCCGGGGCCAGTGCCACGGGGAGCTGTGGCGCCATGGGTAGCTGCTGGCAGCCCCGCCAGGCTCTCCTGGCAGAGGGACCGTGAGTGTCTCCAAGTGGACTGCGGAGGGAGAGGAGGAGAAGGGGGAATGATGGGCCCACTGGGGCCTTAGGGCTGCTGCCCAGTCCTGGGAAACCCTCAGGCCAGGACGGAGGCCGCCTGCTCTCCTGGCTGACCTCTGCTGGACTGCTGCTGCCTGGGCTGGGGCAGAGCCAAGTGACATGTGGCAGCCACAGCGGGCAGTCCTGGGAAGGTTCGGGAAGAGAGGAAAAGAGCGTGCCAAGGCCGGGAGGTCGGCAGGCCAGAGTGGGGACGAGGAGCCTCGGGAGCTGGTTTCCCAGCTCCTGACACAGGGCGCTGCTGGGGCTGTCCGCGAGTCAGATTCACTGCGCACCTCCCAGAGCGGGGCTGCCCAGGCCAGGGCACCCGGTGTCTGGCTCATGCTCTGCCCCTAACACTCCCACTGACCTGGGTAAGTCCCTGCCTGGGCGCATGCCGGCAGTGCTAGGGCCTGTTCCTGGCTCTGTGATCAGAAGTGAGCCCTGGTGAGGCTCAGGGACTCTGAGGTGCCAGGATGCAAACTGGACAGTATTTCCGGCCGCCGCATCCCCATTACTGTTCCACACCATCCCCCTCTCCCCACCCCAGGGAGAGTCCAATCCCCCATGGACTCTCTCAGCCCATTTCATCTCTCCCGTGGCCACACCCTGGGGTCTATAACCAGAGGTCTTTGAATGAGTCAAACTAGATCGTGTCCCTCCCTACTTTTACTTTATTTTTAAAAATCTTGGAGGGGTGGCTTATGGCCATCCCTGTGGTGCTTGGGAGCTACCTCCAGCTCCTTGACTTCATGTAGTGTTGGGGATTGAATCTGGGGCTCCTCCATGCCAGAGCACTTGCTACAGCCAGCTCCAATGATCTCCTTCCTCCTTCTCTCCTTCCCTCCTCCCCTCTTTCCTTCCTTTCCTCCCTTCTTTTCTTTATTTCTATCCTTTTCCTTCTTTCTTTCCTTCTCTTTTTATTTCTCTCTCTCTGGTTCACACCTAACGGTGCTCGAGATACTCTAACAGTATTTGGGGACCATGTGGTGCCGGGAGGTGGAACCCGGCCACCCGCATGCAGAGAATGTGTTCCAGCCCTTGAACTGTCCCCTAGCCCCCTTCTCTGCAGTTGGATCTTGCCGTTGCCATGGCACTGAAACTCATATCCTACAGCCTACACAGCTTCCTCCCGTCCACCGCTACATCCTATACTGTCCTCGCTGGCCCATCCTCTCCCCCTCTCTCTCCTGAAATTGGACCCTCTTTCCTGCCTGCTTAGCTTCAGCTTCCCTGGACTCCTTCCTGGCCTTTAACTTGCTGGGGGGTAGGTGGGAGGTGGGGACTTCAGGGTCAGCTTTCCTTTTCCTCTTATGGACACGACTGCTGAAGCTGGTGGGACCAGGCAGGTGCTCCAGCCTTTGCTCCAGCCTCTCATATAAGCTCTGCTTGACTCACTACTCTCCACCCAAATGCCACTCCCTAAGCTCCCAGCCAGGCAGCTAAGTCCCCGGGGAGTCCCGTCTGGTGGCTGGTGAGCCAGCTCAACCCTCTCATACTGTGGGTTTCCAAGGGTCGTGCCCGAGGCCACAGACACACATCAACAGAGCAACAGGAAGCTTTACCCAAGATTGAATGCAAGTACCTTTTGCTGTCAGCTCTGGACCTAGCCCATGGGCCTTTTTGCTCTGTACCTCTGACTCTGGAAAGAGGGTTCAGGACAGCAAACCCAGTTCCTCTTCCTCCTCTTCTTCTTCCTCCTCCTCCTTTTAGGAATTACTCCTGGCAGTGCTTGGGGGACCATATGGGGTGCCAGAGATAGAACCCTGGTCTATCCCTAACACATCCAGTGGGTAGGGCATGGAAAGCAAATGTACTACCCACTGGAATATCTATCTACCCAGTGTCCTAGTTCCAGCTTCTTGACATGAAGATCTCAGGGTGCAGGTCATCTCCTTGACTAGGGATCCAGGGATTTTTGTGTGACAAAGGGCTCCCCCATCCCCATGTGACTATCACTTGAGCATCATTTTTACTACATCAGCTCTGCAAACTCCTACTCATTCGTCAAAGCCCAGTACTTCAGACCCTCACTGAGACTTTTCTATTTAGCTCCTTCCTTCTGAACTGTGGGTCCCTTTTCTGAGCTCCTCTAGCCTGTAAATGTCCTCTCTTGGTGACTATCCCACGAAGATAATGACCCCTGCTTACTACTCCCTCCCTTTTTAGGACAAATGGGATGGGAGGGCAGTTGGAGGCAAAACCTTGCCTTTTGTTTATTTGTTTGTTTGCTTTATTTTTTGAGGTCAGATGTGACTATGCTCAGGGATTACTCCTGACTCTGCACATAGGGATCACTCCTGGAGGTCCTCAGAGGGCCAAAACTGGAGGCTGGAGATTAAACCCAGGTTGATTCCATGCAAAACAAACCCCTTACCTGCTGTACTATCTGTTTGGGCCCAGAATTTTGGCTTTTAAAAACATTGATGATTTCTTTTTCATTGGCGTTTGACAAGGTTATCTATCATTGTATTCACAAGTATGATGTTCATTCACAAAGTGGTGCACCCGCCACCACCCAGGTGCCCAGTAACTGGAGTTTAAAGATCTAAGGCCGTGGGTTTGTCATTATTCATTATTGTTATTCCCTCACAGTACCTGTTTATATACCACAGATGAGTGAGATAATGATAATCTGAGGTTTAGGACCTTGTCTTCAAGTTAGTCTGGAGGCCCTTGCACAGAGCGGTCCTGGCTTTCTGATCCTGTCTCTGCCACCCTCTAGCTGTACAACCTTGTGCAAAGGGATCTTAAGGCCCCTCAGCACTTTCATCTATAACATGGGGACTTCCTGGTGTTGCAGTTTTGGGGATGAAACGGTCACGCCACACTTGAGGCACTAGTACCCAGTAAACACAGCCAAATAGCTTTCTCAGTCTCCATCTTGGTCCCCAAAGCAACTCATCCAACGGGCCAGTCCCAGGCCAGAGAAACAGTAGAGGGGGTAAGGGTTTTGCCTCATGTGAAGCTGGTCTTAGCTCAATCCCAGGCACAGCACAGGGTCCCCCAAGGCCCACCTGAGAACCAAACCAACCGAACACAGTTGAGAGTAGCCCCCAAACATTCAAACAATTAAAAAAAAGTAGCTCTAGCCTTCCGTTAACAAAACCTGGTGCCGCATTCTGTGGAGGTGAGTCTAGCGTCCAGGCCAGCAGTTTCAAAACTCAGGCAAGATAGAGCTGATTTGGATCGGAGGTGAGGTCAGCTGGCCCACGCCGAGCACCTGCAGCTGAGGCTGAGAACAAGCTCTCTAGCAAGTGCTTTGTGCCGTCGGCTGAGCAGGGGATCGGGAGGATCTTAGACTCAGCCTTGGTGCTCTGGGAGGCCCTCAGGAGGCCGGGCCTTGGATACTTGACTCCCTGCAGTGGGCCACCGTGGCAGGGGGCAGGGTTAAAACCCAGTTTCCCCTGTGCATGCCCAATCCGGGGAGTGAAGGTCCGTTTGATCCTGGCCCTGGTTCTGAGGGGCAGCCAAGCCCCACTCCCAGCCAGATGCCCTGAGAAAGGAGACACGGAGAACACTTAGCCAGCAAGGATGGCTGTTACCTTCGCCCTCAGCCATTTGTCTTCTGAGGCCTGCTCTCCCTGAGTGTTTTATTTTCCAGTGATGGATTCCAGCTCATGATCGAGGCCTGCACCTGCATACAAATGCCAAGAGGACCAGCGGCCCCGGGATCTGTCCCCGCCTGCCCTCTGCCAAGCACCAGGATGTGAGTTCCTGGCAGGCATGCCGGAAGTCCGCAGCAGGCACCTCCCTATGGGGCTGAGACCACCCTGGCCCAAAGGGGCCGAGCAGTCAAACTTGCCAGCCCCCTTTGAGAGTGGCTATCCCTGTGAAAGCGGCGCCCCCTCTGGGAGGGTCTTCAAGGGCCTGGAGAGCTGCTGGGACAATCAGTGGCTGTTTGGGGAGGCGAGGTTGGCAGGGCTTGCCCTCGGCACAGAGCCGCTATCAAGACTCTGCCAAGCCGGGCCTGGTTTCCCCACCCGCCACTTCCAGGGCCCCTAGGGAGGGGGCCAGGAGTGCTCCACTGCGCCTCAGAGGCTGTGCTAGGTCTTTGCCAGCCTAAGCCCCTCCCCCCACAGGTCCCCTCCTCTGGGCTGTTGGGGTCTGCAGGGCCGCTGTGCTTTGGCACTCTGGGTGGCCCTTGTCTCATGCCTTGCCTGGGAAAACCACATCTGCCCTCTTGCAGCCTGCGTTTATTCCTGTGCAGGGAGGAGGAAGCCAATGCAGGAGCCAGTGCGGGGCAGAAAGAGGAGGGCAGTGCTGTGGGGTGTGGAGGGGCGTCCAGCCAGGGTGGTGAGTGGGAGTGTCTCCGTGTGAGAGCGACCAGTGCGAGCAGAGGCACAGCCAAGCGACTGCGCAGGAGGAGCCCGTCAGCGGCCAAGGGCTTGAAGGTCAGTGGGGCTGGATGGAGCATGGAGAGAGAGAGAGAGACAGAGTCAGAGACAGAGAGAGTCAGAGAGAGAGACAGAGGCAGAGACAGAACAGAGAGAGACAGAGAGAGACAGAGAGAGAGAGAGAGAGAGAGAAACGGTAGGCGACAAGGATTTCACCAGCTGCTGTTCCCACCACCACCCCTTCCCGTCATTCCTGCTCAAAGAGGCCAAGGAGCTTTCCTGGGCCACACAGCAGGAGAGGGGGAAGATGTGACTTCAAAGTCACTTCTTTCTTAATATTTTTAATTTTGGTTTGAGGGCCACACTTGGCAATGTTCAGGAGTTACTCAGGAATTACTCCCAGGGGTACCCAGAGGATCCCATGGGATGACAGGAATGAACCCGGCTCAGCCATGTGCAAGGCAGTGCCCCACCTGCGGTACTATTGCTCGGGCCCCGATCAAATTCACTCCTAATGCCAGAGCCTCTTCCCCCACAAAGACGCTCACTCCTGAAGGCACTGGCCCCTGCCTCCAGTCCACCTGAGCTCACTGATGCCACTTCGCTGTTTGCTTTTCCGTAGTTGCTGGGGCTACATGTGACATTCATGGGCTGAACGTTCTCCAGGGACTTTCTTGAGGGGGAGGTGGGGCTGGCTGGAATCTTCCCCACTTGACTGTGACCCCTGGTCTGTGCTTCCTGAGCCTTGCATGGCTGGTCCTTGGGCTGGGGTTAATTGTCTCAAGGGAAGGAGGCCATGAGAGCAGGACGTGGTGTGCAATTAGAAAATACCCCATGGGCTGGAGCAACAGTACAGCTTGTAGGGCATTTGCCTTGCATGCAGCTGACTCAAGTCCGTCCTGGGCATCCCATAAGCATCATAAGCTCTGGGATGATGAATCCCTGAACATCATCAGGAATGACTCCTGAGCACAGAGCCGGGAGGAAGCCCTGAGCACAGCCAGGTGTGACCCTGCAACACACACACACACACACACACACACACACACACACACACACACACACTATGCCCCATAAGCCATAAGGCCTTGAACCCTAGTTCCCTGCTCGTTCTCAGCTGCCTGCCCAGGGCTCCTAGGTTTTCCCTGGGAGGTTCTGCAGCAGCCTGAGGCTCCCCACTGGGGCGAGGCTGCTGTAAACTCCTGGACACGCGAGGCCAAGGCAGCGTCTCGGCAGCCCCCTCCGCCCCCTCCCTGGGCTCACTCTGCTTTTCCTCCGTGGCATCCATCAGGCTTGTAATTACTTGTTTAGCATCTGTCTGCCTCTCTGGGCTCACACGCTCATTCTCGGCTGGCCTTGTTCATGGCTGGGTCCCCAGCACCGGCGGCCTGCCTGGGGGTGTAATAAATGTTTGCGGGGAAAACAAACAAGCAGATGCCCGGCTGGCGGCTTGAATACACGGAGGCGCTTGGGAGCAGCTGGACGCAGTGTCCCGAGGCCCAGGTTTAAACTCCGGCACCTCCAACACGTGTCGGGCACCAGCGGTGTCACTGGACAAGGAAACTGAGTTTGTGGGCCCTCCAGGGACCGGGAGCTTTGTGGGGAACATGTGGGAGTAGATTCTAAGAAAAGAGACCTTGTTGGCAAGAGTATGCAGGAAAAAGCCACCCCAGGGCCCTCCCAGGCACAGCAGGGCAAAGGTGAGTCTGTGCATACCACAGAAGGGGTGTTTGGGGTGTCTGTGTCTGTGTGTGAGGGCGAGAAGGCACCAGCCCAGTGCGGTTTCCCACCCCATCCCATAGCCCAGAGTCAGGGGTAGGGAACATGGAGCAGGAGGGCAGGGGCAGGCGTCTTTGCTGGCTGTTTGTTTTTAGCACCGTCTCCCAATAGTGGTCAAGGGTCATTCCTAGTAGTACTGGGGTCACATGTGGTAGAAGGGATCGAACCCATGTAGGCCACATGCAGGACAAACACCTAGACCTATGTCCTCTATCTTCAGCTTGGTTTTGCTTTGAGGCTCACCCAACAGTGCTTGGGGGGTTGCCCCTGGTGCTTGGGGGACCATCTGCTGCAGGGGATGGAACCCAGGGGTCCCCCTATAAAGCCTGGGCTGCAGCTCTAGAGTCATCCCCGCACCCAAGGCACATGTCCTTGAGAATCTTTCAGGATGGTGCTGGGGGCTGAAGTTCACACTGATGTGTGTGGGGAGGTGTGAGGGGCCGGGGCGCCGAGAGGAGGGGAGAGTCAGATCTGGGGGTGTTTCCTAAGGGTCTGGGAAGGTGGGGGCAAAAGTGTCCTCAGAGCAGGTCCTGGCTGTGGGTATGGCAGATGGTATCAGCCAGACCCCAGCTAGTTCTCCTTCCCTTTTTTGCTGAAGAACCACAGGCCAAGTGTTTCCCAACCCAGGTCGGGCGGGGGGTTGGGCAGCTTAGCTCAGCCAGTGTGCATGTGTGCGCCTGTATGCACACACACACACACACACACATACTCAGAAGCACACACAATTATAAAAACACACAGAAAAACATAAAAATGCACAAACTCAAATACTCATCCACAAACTCACACACAAATGTTCACGCAAATATATACACACATACCTCAAGAACACACACATACACAAATACACACAAGCACATACACTCACACTGTTATATATACTCACGCATATACACACTCACATACACACTCAGACACACAAGACATACACACACTCGAACACACACAGACTTATAAGCGCACATAGGAAAACTCATTCATACACACACAGACAAATCTACTCATCTCTCTCTCTCTCTCTCTCTCTCTCTGCTTTGACTCAGAGCAGACCCACTCCTCTCCTAGTAGAAATTCTATCATGGAAATGGTTTGGTGGCCCTCAGGTGGCACGGGTCGGCGCAGCAAGCTGGCACTAGAATATTTCGGGCTCGCTTAATGAAAGCAAACGGCAATTTGGCGTGTCTTCAGCTCGGGGCAGCGCTCAGTCATTGGCGGCCGTCACTGCCCACTGCTAATGGGGGCTGTGGCTGCCGGGCTGGGAGAGGAGCAAGGGCTCTGAGAGGTTAAGTGACTTGCCCAGCATCCCAAGGGCTGGTAATGGGAGGGCAGAGTCCACGGCACCCAGTTTGGCCTCTCCCCCCCCCCCCAAGGCCAGGCGGCTCCCGGAATGGATCATCCTGAGTGTTGCCTCAGCGCCGGTTTCCATGGCAGCAGGACCATTCCCGCACAATGGATCCCCCATCTTCCCTGGGCTTTGCTTTGCGGCGCTGGAGGCTGCAGGGGAGGGTGGGTGTCTTGGGGGACAGCCGGGTGTCAAGTGGGAAGGAGCGGGTCCGACCTCTGCTGTGATCTCGGGCAGCAGCCGGACAGACTTTGCCTTTTGCCATCCTTCCCTCTCAGCTCTAGGGTTCACTTCCAGGTTGAGGGCAGTGGGGAGAAGAGAGAAAAAGGAAAATGCCAGAAGCAGCAGATGAGGAAGACAGAGACAAAAGAGATGGTGGAAAAGCTGCGGCCGAGAGAGAACCCGGTGGGGCAGCTTCTCGGGATTTCTAGATGAATCCTCCCGTTTTGATTTGACATCAGTCATTCTGCTTCCTCCCATTTTCCAGCGTGGGGACACCGAGGGCAGGTGTAGAAGTTTCTCCTGCCCCAGCCTGTCTCCTCTGGGTGGTAGAGAGGGGAGGATGCTAGTGAAAATGTAGAGTTCCCAGCTGGAGCAATGATACAGCAGGTAGGGCACTTGCCTTGCACGCTGCCCACCCAGGTTCAATCCCTGGCATCTCATAGGGTCCACCGAGCTCCACCAGGATCGATCTCTGAGCACAGAGCCAGAATTAATCCCTGAGTGGGGCTGGGTGTGATTCCAACCACTACCCCTCAAATAAATTTTTAAAAATAAATAAAATGTAGATTTCCTGGCCCTACCTTGAACCTATAAGAATCAGAAAGGCATTTGGAATCTGGCCGGTGGCGCGACGTCCCTGAGAGAATTTTCCAGAGAGTGAAGATCTAGAACATCTCATTTGAGACGTGAGGGCCTTGCATTGGGTTCCTGCAGCTTGTCAACCCCAAGCTAGGGCTTAGGACCCAGAAAAAAAGTGAAAAAAGAGACAAAGACATTTCACAAAGAGAGGCAGATGGGCTCGGAAGAAGAGGGGCGAAATAAAGCAGAGAGACTTGGGGCGACGCCCACAGAACTGAGGGAAACAACCTCCGGGCACCACCCACATGCAGCCCCTCACGGCGGCTGAGAGTTAGGGGCCTGTTGTCCCATTTCCCAGAGGAGAATACTGAGAATTGGAAAACACAGGGAGCAAAGGTCTGGAAAACACGGGGAAACCAGGGTAGAAGTCCAAGGTCCAGAAAACATGGGGAACCAGGGTAGGAAGTCCAGGGCCGGGCTTCAGGAGAAGGCTGGCTCACGTCTCCGTCTCCCAGCAGAGCTCCCTCTGAGTCAAACACCGTCACAGAGAGAGCAGGGAAGGAGTTGCAGTCAAACTTCAGCTCTAGGGGGCAGCAGGGGCAGCCCCCAAACTCAGGGCAGACCCCCATAACCCCAGGGTGGAGTCTGGGCTAATGGGGGGGGTTGGGCTGATTCTGTCTCCCCACTAGGCAGACCTGTTGGTGGGACCCTGGGAAGCTGCCTAGGCCTTGTTGGCCTCAGTTTCTTCCCTGTGCGTGGAGGCATCAATGGGGTTTGTGCAAGAGGGTCAATGGCCTGTTAGGAGGCCGGATAGCAGGGGAGGGGGGGAGAGCATGCGCAGTAGGACTGGCCCGAGCGAGGAATCACGACAGCGGCTGTTGGGAAGCACCCAGAAACCCAGCCGGGGACAGGACTTCCGAGTCCTTGGGAAGTTCCAGGCTCTCGCTAGTTCCTCACTAGCCCAGACAGTCCTGCTCTGATTGGAGGGATGAGCCCCAGCCACCACGAGGTCCCAGTAGCTGGGCGGTGAGTAAAGGGGCACTGTGTCCCTACCACATTCCTGTACTTGCTGGGTGACCTTGGAAAGTCCCTGCCTTCTCGAGGCCCAATTTCCTCATCAGCAAAAGAGGAAAATGGAACTGGTGAAGAACCATGACGAATGGCTGCAACGTGAACACGTCCAGGGATTCCTCTTTCCAAGTGCCCACACGGTGTGCCTGCCACAATGCAAGGATCTGTAGAGATCACAGCGAATCCCACCCACATCCCCACCTCAGACAAGATCACAGTTTGGGTGGAGGTGACGAACCCAGAGGCAGCCAGACACAACACAGTCCAACCCAGCGGATGGAACCGGGCAGTGGCTGGCAGGGAAGTCATACAGAAAGCCCAGAAGGACGTGAGGCAGTGAGGATGAAGTGCTGGGCACGAAGATGCTCAGGAACAGCCTCTGGAAAATAGAGAGATGTAGCAAGGTAAGCATCCACCTTCTTCTCCCACCCAAAGGCGAGAGTTGTTGGCAGGAGGCTGGGAACGTGTCTGGCACGCAATGGGAATGTGGAACTGGAGCTGGGCAGCCCAGGGAGACCGGCTGAAGGCAGGGCAGTGGGCAGCGGGGGCAGCGGGCAGCGGGGGCAACGGGAAGGGCCTTACAGGCCACAGCACTGGGGCTTTGGTTGTCCTGTGCACGCCGAGGGGAGCCAGTGGAGCGAGGAGGGCACGGCCTCACTTTCTATTTCCTGGCAGCTGGGACTGAGATGAGAATGGGTGCAGCCCTCTTGTCCCCCCTAAGCCGCACGCTGGCCTAACCGCCCCAGACCTGGGCCTCTCTGGACCTTCCATCCATTTCAGTCTTGAAGCCTCTTATTTTCCCTTCTAGTCTCCAGCCCCCTTCTTTTGGGAAGCTGGGCCTAACCTACCCTCATTTCTCCCTTCCCGGGTTGCAACAGACAGACTGGGGCACAGATCTGGGCTCCCAAGAAGCAGGTTTAAACACTTCGTTACCCAAAGTTCCTGTATATCTATGATAGAGGACAACCAGACTATTAAAAAAAAAACTGTCAGACACATGGGGAGAGCCGCCATCCGGCTCTCCCCTAGCTCAGCTGACCATGAAACTCCTAGGAGGCGAGATGGGTTTTGGGAGTGGGCCCATAACCTCTGTAGGGTCTCGGAAGCAGCGGATGAGACTCGCTCACCATAATAGCCTCCATTTTCATGGTTTGGACCCCCACAGCTCATCAGAACCTATGCAAGAGAGATGCTGATTTCAAGACCAGCTCAGAGCAGCCGAGTTTAAACCCAGGCAGGTGGCTCTCGGAGACGGAAGTCACCTGGCGTTCCTGGAGATGGAGCTGGGGTCCCCATTCCCCTCTCTGACCCATCCAGGAGGTCTGGTGGCCCCACCCACGAACTGCCTCAGGGCTCTCGACCATCATGCAGAGACTCAGATGCACAGGGGAGAGCTGCCATCGGCTCTGCCCAAGTAGTGTGGACACTTACATCCGCACGGTACATCAAACTAGTGGAACCAATCATGTTCTAGGATATATTACAATCTACACTGTGTAAGAAAGGGAAGTGAGAAGGAGAGAGAGGAGAGAGAGAGAAAGAGAGAAAGAAGATAAAGAAGCTGCCATGGAGGCAGGCTGGGGGAAGGGGAGGGAGGTGGGGACATTGGTGATGTGAGATGGGCATGGATGGAGGGATGGGTGTTGGAACACTGTAGAACCAAAACTCAAACATAAACATCTTTTAATTGTATATCTAACTGTGGTATAATAAAATATTAAAAAAACATTTTGGTAGGAGCCACACCCAACAGTGCTCAGGGATAGCTCCTGAGTGGACTTGGAAGACCACATGGCAAGCCGGGAATCAAACCCAGAACGGCCATGTACAAGGCAAACACCCTACCACATTGTACTATGACTCTGGACCTCAAGCCCCCTTTTCCAGACCAGGAGGGAACACGGAAGTGGGGTCATGTCTAGCATGCTTCTGGTCCAGTGTCATTCCCCCTGCCACATAGTCCATCCCCCACCCCACCCCAGAGCACAGCCACGGGTCCTGGGTTGTTCACAGCAGTGCAGGGCCTGAGCAGCACCACGATCTCAGGCGCTTGCACTGAACTGTGGACCCAGTATGCCGAGAGACTCAGGGGTTGGGGGCAGATGGCCTGAACAACATTGGGAAGGCCCCACACAAACAACAAACACCTCTCTTCATGGCAGAGTGGCTGCCTGACAGCCCGCGGGTACTGTGAACAATGGGGGGCTCTCAGGGAAGTGTGCATATGAGCTTCTGGTTGGGCTGCATTTCCAGGAGGGCGAAGATGCACTCTCTGCCCGCCCATCCTAGAGAAGGACCATCAGTGTGTCTTCACCCCTCAGCTTCCCAGCCACTGTTCCCTTCTCATCAGCACCCTAGTGCTTGTTTTTGTCTTGAGGCCACACCTGATGGTGCTCAGAGCTTACTTCTGCCTCTTTGCTCAGAGATCTCTCCTGGTGGTCCTCAGGGGGACCCTATAGGGTGCCAGGGATTGAACCCAGATCAGCCACATGAGTAGGCAAGCACCCTATCCACTGTACTATTGCTTCAGCCCTGGCATTTGGTAGATGACTCAGGTAAAATCCATGGTCCCAAGACTCCTAAGGACTAAAGTGTCAGAGTGAAGACTTGGCTCAGGCCTCCTGGCTCCAGATCTCAGGGCCTGGATCTCCCCACAGGGTGTCTCTTCCCCCAGCCCAGCCTAGCCCAGGGCACAGCTCAGATGATCTCCCTGGAGCCTAGGCCTAAGTCCTTGGAGCCAGTCTTGGGCAGTGAACAAGGAGTTAACATTTCCTGGTGAGATCTCAGCATGTGAAGGGGAAGCTGTGCCCCAGAAGTAAAGCTGCATCTCACACCCGCCTCCAGCCCAGGGTGAGAGTCTGCCGCACAGGCAGAGGCAGAAACCTTAGGGAGGTGTTTTGCTTCTTGTTGCTTCATCCCTGCCATGGTCCGAGCATTGAGGCACCTGGGCTACCCCCAAGGGGCCCTTCTCCTGCCCCTGCTTTGCCAGGCTCACTTCATAAATGAAGGTGGGGGCCAGCCGGGTGCAGGGGAAACTGTTTTGGAAACTGGGGGGGTGGAAAAAGTTGGGGTTAAAATTCCGCCTCCCCCTTCCGGCCCTATGACTTTGTGCCCTGAGGGGACCCACCGCGTGCTTTGCAGGATCATAATCAATTATGCCCATGACCGTTTTGTGAAACCTGCCCCCCTTGACCAAGCCCTTCAATCAATATTGATCAAGCGCTTGGACGTGTTGTCTGGCACCAGTCTAAGGAACAGGGACCCAGTGTCAGGAAGAGCCAGACCCATACCGGCTCGTGCGGTGCAGGGGAGAAGGCATGGACAGCCAGAGCGGGGATCGTGGGCAGAGCAGGAGAAAGAGAAGAGGGCAGAGCGCTTTGCAAGTACACAGCAGAGCTCCGGCAGGGCGCCTGGCAAGCACACAGCAGAGCTCCGTAAAGCTCCGTGCTTGAATGAGACATTCTGAGACTCCGCAGGATAATAGAGCCCTGGGGAGCATGCCAAAGCGCTGCCCTCTGGGTCCTATTGTATTAATCAGGCCAGGAGAGCCAGTAACAAATAGTCCCCCACTCCCGTAGTTCGACCTGGTCATTTTATTCCTCACCCCTGGCAGAGTCCATTGTGGGTCAACATCTCACCGTCCTCCAATCTCTTCCCATCCCGATTCCCATCCCGCAGTTCTGACATCTCTGGAGTCTTTGGTGGTTTTTGTTTTTGTTTATTTGTTTGTCTTCTGGACTTTCTGCATCCCTCAAGGAAAGAAAGGGCTGGGCAGACAATGTAGGGGTTCATGAACAGCCTTGCAATGCTCTTGAGCTGCGACAGGGATCCCACAGCTGACATCGCAGTGAAGGAGGGAATGGAGCTCTGAGTTCAACTTCCAGGCTCTGTGGTTTAGACAATACGCAGAGAGCACCCTTAAGAGCCCCCTGATGTCCTGAACCCACCCCACCCGGTTACACCTTCTTCCCCCTCTCTCCCATAGTGATCAATATTATAAGCTGGGGGCCCAAACTCACAATAATTACACTTAGACTTGTGCCTGTTAAAGAGGCAGGCTAGGGGTGGGAGGCAGCCTGGGAACAAGAGTAGATGGAAGTGGACACTGGTGGTGGGATTGGTGGGGGGCGCTGTATGCATGGAACTCTGTTAAGGACTCATTTGTAAATTATGATGCCTAAATTAAAATATATATATATATATATATATATATATATATATATATATATATATATATATATTTGAAAGAAAGAAAAAAAAAGTTCCTCCAGGCATTTTCAGTGGGGGAACAGAGACGATGAGGCCACTTAGGAAGGAGGTGTGAATTGGGAGGGTCAAAGTTTGGCCCGATAAATGTTGGGTACACTGGTTAGGATGCTTTTGGGTTCAAATGTAGGGAAACAAGGACCCTCTGGGAGCTGCGCTGGGGAGTCAGGTTGAAGGACGGATGGACAGGGATGCGACAAAGCCACACGGCTACCTCCTACCAGCAGGCTCCCAGCCTGGGCCAGGGAAGAGCCTCTTCAGGGAGGTGCAGGCGCAGAGCTCCAAGACCGGCTCACGCCGTCACGGTCTGTGTTAGCTTCGTGTCACCAAGCGACGTTCAGGTCCATAAATCAATCTCAGAAAGTCACTTTGATGCTGCCTGGCGCCTGTGTTCACCCTGGTTTGAGTGATCACTACTGACAGATGCCTACATGGTGGAAGGGCTTTCCTCGAGAAGACCAGGAAGATAATGCCATCAGGTCCACAACAGAGCCCCTGAAAAGAACTTTCCAAGAACATGGAGCCCATCACATAATCCTAGTTGCCAAAAAGGATGGGAGATTTGAGCAAGACTGGTTGGTGACTGATGACTTTATTAAAAATAACTTTGTAGGGCTGGAGAGATTGTAAACCACGGAGGGCACTTGCCTTGCATGCAGATGTCCTTGTTTCAGTCCCCAGCACCCCCTGTGGTTCCCGAAAACCACCAGGAGTGAGTCTCCGTCCTGCACACAGAGCTAGGATTTAACCCTGTGCACTATTGGGTATGGCCCCAAAACAAAAAAGAGAAGCAAATTTCTAGGGGATGTGCTGTCATAGTACAGAGATTAAGGTTCATGCCCAGTTTGAGCCCACTACCACATGGTCCCCAAACCCTGCCAGGTGGCCCAGAACTACCTACAGGGCTCCAAGAACACCGCATTTCCCAGACCCTTGTATTAAATATCCCTAGAACATGGCAGAGAATTGCCCAGAGAGGAACGGAGGACTCCTGAGCACCTTTTGGGCGATTCCTCTGTCTCCCTCTAAAGAAATTTCTAGAAGCCAAGTGTGGTTGGCTTGATTTTATACAGTCAATATACTCTTTCTATGGCAGAGCCTGGCAAGCTACCTGTGTCATATTTGATATGCCAGATACCAGTAACAATTATAGTCCTCATTCCTGAATGGATTGTGGCTCTTTATGTTCCTGGAGCAAGCAGATACCCTTGGGCTCTACTATCATGAGACAGGACATATGGAGATGTTACTGGTGCCCGCTCTAGCAAATCGATGATGAACGGGAAGACAGTAATACTCTTTCTCCCCCATGTAAGTTCAGAGATGGTCTCAGAATTCAAGTGAAAAAGCAGAAGGTTAGTTTAGAGAGCACCTTTTGGGGGGCTTGTTTTACTTTGGAGGCCACAGGGGCAGTGCTCAGGGCTTATTCCCGGCTCTGCGCTCAGGGATTAGTCCTGTTAGAACTGGGTTGGAGGTGGGGGTGGGGGTCTTATGGGATGCTAGGGATGAAACCAGTCAGTGGCATGCAAAGCAAACGCCCTGTACTGTCGCTCTGGCCTTAAGGGAGCTGGGACATGGAGGCCAGCTCTCACTGACCTCTAGGTTGACCAGACATGGCTAATCCAGGTCAGGGAAGTTCAGATCTTAAGGGTGAGCACAGCTCCGTCATGCAATCCAAGACTAGGATTCTGCCCTCTGGTCAGCAGTGGGCAGGCACTCAGGACTATGGCTCTGATGGAGACTTTCCCACTCCCCACCCCATGCACTGCAGAGACCATGAGTTGGGGGGGTAGTGTGGATTTTGGGGGACCAGGCAAGTCCCCTAAAGGGGAGGGTTTCCTGCTTCCCCAGGAAAACAGATGAGCTGTGTGTGTTGGGGGCCGGTGGGGGGGCAGGGAGTCTGTGGAGAGGCATGTTTGTTTTCCTTTCTTTTGGAAAACGACTATTCTAATAATACAATCCTCTGTGAAAATTTAAAAGGGGGTGTAGTGGTGGTGGTGCATGGGGGGCTGCGGGGAAGGGAAGCCCCAGAAAAGGATTGTCAAATGCAAACCACCTTTAGCAGCACCGTCTCCGCTAACTCCCGTTCCTTGTTGTGCTTTATCCCTCGGGCCTGTGCGAGCGTGTGTTTAAACAAAATTAGCATCATGCTTTGTGCAAGATTTCCTACCCCTCTTGCTCTGGAGCCTATATAAAGCATTTCCGCCTGTCCCCGAGGCTGGAGGCAGTGGGGGAGGGTGTCTGACAACTGCTTCTCCCTCGTGCCACCGCTGACAAAGGTCCTATTCAGCAGGTGACTTCCAGGCCTCCCCATGCACATTCCAGTCCTGTCTTCCAACAAACCTATGTGATTAGCATGTCCAGGCTCAAGGCAGATGGGGAAACTGAGGCCAGGAGCAGCCCAAGGGCACCCTGTAGGTGCATTGCCTCTGCAGGCATATACCCTCCGGGCGCCATTGGGCACCTTCCCTTGCCTGCTCTGCTCTGACCTGCGTCTGGGTGTCACTGGGCACCTTCCCTTCCCTTGCTCTGCTCTGACCTTGGTCCGGGTGTAGTTTCCCCAGGCAGGGCTCTGAAGGTCAGGTCTGCACCACCTTGACTCAGGGACAGGCCCTGATTGCAGAGGTGGCCTTTGCCCAGCCCGGTCTGGGATGGCCTTGGGTCCTTCGCTACTTGGGGCTGGTGGCCCTGATCCCTGTCTCAAACCCAAAGGTGTCTGTCCTCCCCTCCAGCTGACTGTACTCTCGAAGCTCTGTTTACTACCCTCTGGAACACTGCTGGGGCACCCCACCCCAGGTCCTGGGCCCTTTCTTCTCTAGTTCAGGCCACACTGGCCCTATGTCCAGCTACCCGCACACACAGCCAACTGACTGCTGACCTGCTTGCGTCAAAGCCTGCTGGGACAGCAGTGTCAGGCAGCTGCTGGCTCCCAGGGGCAGCTCTCAGTCAACTGCTGAAAGAATTGATGTGAAATACTCGTGCTTCCTCCTCCTCTGAGGAGGAGCTGATCCTGAGGCCCTCACAAACCCCTAGCAGGACTTGGCGGGGGACTGGGGGGCTGGCTACTAAACCTCAGCCGGCTTCCTTCTGTCCGCTGTTCTCACTTCCTCATCAGCTCCAGGAGTGTTTCCCATTGAGGCTGCATTCCTGGCTCAAGGTCTGCCCCATGAAGACTAAACCCATGTCAGCCACGTGCAAGGCAAATGTTCTATCTTACCACTGTACTATCTTACCACTATCTGTACTATCTTACCACTTGGAGAGTTCCCTTCTTAAAAGCTTCCCACCCCTCCAATGTGGCCCACTTCCCCGCCTCCATGCAGGGAGTCCTCTGTTGAGTGTCCCTGGCTCTGTTTGTGCCTGGCTGCCACCTTGCAATCGGCCCCTTTCTCCATCCCTCACTTGTGTTCTACTCTGTCTCTTATCTCTCTACCTGTGCTCAGCAAACTTCTATTCATCCAGCAAAACCCATTGCAAAAATCTCTCTCTCTGTCTCAAGTTTTCCTAGATCCTTCCCTAGGTATGGGCGACCCTCTGCCCTGGTATCTATCAATCAATACTTGCTTTTTTTCCCCTTCAGGTCATCTCAGTGCATGATTCCTGCCTTTTCTCCAAGTAGCTTCCCTTATTTTAATTCTGTTCATATATAAGCGTCTCCCACCCTCCAGACCATGGACTTTCCAAAGCGTACTCAGTCCTCAGCTGCGTCAGTCACCCTCCAGCCTGACACTGTCCCTGTGTCCTGGACGATGCCCCTGGGGCAACTGAGGCTGCTGATAAACCCAGCCATCCTGTGTTGCCAAACTTCCGCACTGGTTTACTCCAAGGTTCGGGCCAAATCCATCGTGCTCACATGGCACAACTCCCCGTTCTGAACCCGCCACCAGGCACCTGCGCTCTGAACGTGGGGGGTGGTGTGGATTCAGGTCCCAAGAAGCTTTGCGTGAATGAATGAATTCCTTAATGAATGAGGGCGTCTGGAGCCGAGAACATCCCTTCCCTGGGTGCGAGGACCTGCGTGAAGTTGGTTGCGAGGGAGGGAAGGAGGGAACATGGAGACGCCAAGCCAGAGCCAAGAAAGTTGTTTTGCTTTGGAATATATTATTTTTGCAGGTTGCTATAGTTACCGCTGTGAAATTAAAAATTAAAACCTTGTGAAAGAGAGAGGGTTGACTGAGATGAGGCAGTTCCTTGACAGGCTGAGTTATTTATCTTTTCCCCATGTAACATCTGGTTATGTGCTTGCAAATTTATTTTTAATTCAGAGCTCGAAAAAAGGATTTCGCGGTGGTGCGAAGTGCCCGGATGAAGGACTCAGGAGGGAAGGTGAAGTTGGTGGTCTCCCCGGAATGACCGGGGACCCTAATATGTCTCCCGGTCTTTGCTTTTGCTGCTGACACAACCTCTAGGAAGCAGGGGGTGGCTGGAAGGCGTTGCGGACCCCCTGTCAATCAAGCGGCAGCCGTAACCATGGTTCCCAGATGCAGAGCTGGGATGGGGCTGCGCTTGCTCAGCGCCTCTGGTGCTCTGCACGAGGGCAATGCCGCTGGGGCTGAAGGGAACCTTTGTGCTTCCCTTTCTCCGGCCTGGCTCTGTGTGACCCTAACTGCCTCCTGGATCCCTGATTCCCAGAGAGCAAGAGGTTTGGTGGGACAACACTGTCTGGAGTTAGAAGGTCGGACATCTGGGTCCAGCCGGGCGTCCTTGCAGTATCCCTGTCCTCTCTGCTTCCTGTTCCTGGGGAGGCCTTGGAATCTGGGATTCTAGGGTCTAAGGAGCTACTTATTTGGCTTCCTCAGGGCCCACCTAAGCTTCTGCCTGATGACCCATGGAGGAGACAGAGACCCCTCCCAAAACCCCCTTTTCCTTGAAGCTTCTTGCTCCCTCCTTCACACCCACGGAGTGCTCCTTCCCCAGGAGTTCACAGACCTCATCTCCACACCCAGCCGGGGTCTCTGTTTCCAAGCCCCCCTTCATCGAGGTGCCTGCCCCTCCCAACAACCCCCTGCTGGCCCCACCTGAGGCAAGGTGGATGTGCTCCCTGCCCTGCCTGTGCGTCTGTCTTTCCCTGCAGGATCAATCTGGGAGGTAGGGCCTGTATTTGTCTCTGTCACCGTGGGGTTGGCAGACTGTATATAAGAGTTAATAAATGTTTGCTGAGGAAATGAATGAGGGAGGGAGGGAGTGGGTGAAGAAGGCGCCCATAGGTCCCTGCCAGATGCCTGATGAGGTCAGGCTAGGTTGGGACTGGAGAGGACTGAGAGAGCGTGAATGAGACAAAAACCGGTCAGGAAACATGGGCGTAACTTTGCACAAGGAATTACATTCCCTTAAAATGGTTGGCACATACTGTGTGGCAAGGATGTGTGGAATTAGTGTGTGTATGTGTTTGTGTGTGCATGTGGGGCATGTGTATATCGTGTTTGTGTGTGCATGTGTATGCGTGCCAGTGCATGTAAGGTGTTCGTGTATATTAATGTGTGTCTGTGTGCAGGTGTTAGTGTGTGTACAGTTATGTACACACACTAGGATGTGTGGATGTGCGTGTTTGTATTTGTGTATCATGTGTGTATTAGTGTGTTATGTGTGTGCATGTGAGTGCATGTACGGCGTGTGTATATGTTTCTGTGCTTGCATATTTACGCACATGTGAGTGCATTAAGGTGTTTGCAACATTAGTGTTTGTGTGCATGTGTTTGTGCGTCTGGATGAGCGTATGAAGAATGTGCAGATGTGTATATTCATGTTTGTGTATGCATGTGTATTAGAGTGTTGTGTGTGCATGCATGTATGCGTGTCTGTGCATGTGGCATGTATGCATATATTCATGTTTATATGTGAGTATATAGGGTTGTGCACACGGCTATTAATGTATTTATGTGGGTGCATGTGTGTATGTGTGGAGATGTGTGTAAATGTGTATTAGTGTGTGTGCATGGAGGGTGTGTATATGTGTTTGTGTGTGCATGCATGCATATAGGTTGTGTATTAGTGTGAGTAAGTGTGCGTGTGTGTGTGTGAGAGGGTGGCATGGGAGGTGTGTTTTCTGCTGTAGTAAAACTATCACCGGCGTGGTGATAGAAAATCTCTGGTAGAGATAAATCCAAAATACTCCTTTTTCCCTATTTTGCATTGTTCTGTTTGGGGGCCATGCCTGGCATTTTCGCAAGGCACCATGTAGTGCCAGGATCGAACCCCAGCCCTCTGCGTGCACAGCATGAGCTGCTGCCCTCGTCATCTCTCCAGCCCCACGTCTAGATTCCTTTACAGTAACCAAGGGAATAAGCAGCCTTGTATGGAGCGACTACCTACGGAACACAGTACTCTAGCAGTATTAACCCCAGTTTTCACAAAAGCCCCACTGGGAGATCAGGGACGTGTCTATTATTCTCACAGCTGAGTCCCAAGTGCCTGGTGCCCATTATGAGCGCCAAATTCCTTTAGGGGATGAGCAAAGCTCCATTGTGTATTCCAGGTGCCTGATCAGAAAGGGCACGTGACTTACCTAAAGACGCACAGCTAGGGACCACAGTGATTTATGCCTGCCCTGTTTGGCCCTGCATGACTTGAAAAGAGAAACCTTTTTCCGTTGGGTGCCTTCTCTGAGTCATCATTGTCGCAAAGACAAGACTCTTCCAACCCTCACCCCTGGTGACCCTTACCGCTTGCCAAAGTCTCTGCTGACCTTAGAGTCTGCAAGGCCTGGGCCGGATGCAGTGGAAATCAGGCCAAGAGGCTTCAGCCATTGAAGGAGCGCCCCAGCCTGTGCCTGGTGCCTTGGAAGCCTCCTGGCTCACTGTCATCCTGCAGTGCCTGACGGGGCGGGTGTGGGAGGACCAGGGAACATTTTGTGGGTAGGCAGATTCCAAACTTCTTGACAGGTCTGGACTCATTACCCAGACTCCCCCATGGGTGAGCTCCAAAAAGCATGGCTGAAGCCCCCAAGCCTGCGTGTTCAGCAGGGATGAATAATTAAAGAACCATCAGGCGCCAACAGCTTGACAAGGGGGCTGCAGTGGCGCTGACAATACCGTGTCCCAGCCTGACTCTGTTTGGGGGTAGAGGACATTGTATCTCATGGCTGTTTCCATGGAGCTCCAAGCAACAGCTCCCGGCCTGATCCAATGGTTCTAGTGAACAGAAGGGTCCTTTGGACACTTACAGCCACACTGACCCTCAGACTTCCCCAGCATGACCTTGATGTTGGGGCACCCTCTTCTCGGCTCCTGTTTGGCATAGGTGCTTGTTCGGTAAAATAGAAAAAATGGCCTCGACTCTGCAGGGTTTTTGAGGAGACGGAGTTAGGCAACGTGAACTGTGAAGGCCCTTGGAAAGTTCATGTAAACTGTGAAGTGTCTATAAAAGTAATGCGAACTGGGGGCCGGAGCGATAGCCCAGCGGGTAGGGTGTTTGCCTTGCGCCCGGCCCATGCCTGCCCGGGTTCAATCCCGGCATTCCATATGGTCCCGGCGCCGCCAGGAGTAATTCCTGACTGCAGAGCCAGGAGTAACCCCTGAGCATTGCCGGTGTGATCCAAAAAAAAAAAAAAGGTAATGCGAATGACAAGGGCCCTGACTAAGATCATGCAAACTGGCAAACTGTCAAGTGATCTGACTGCATGCTGTAAATTCCCCAGTGCCCAAGAGAGGTGATGCAAGCTGTAAAGCACTCTGGAAAGGTCAGGAGGGGGCAGCTAGAGGAACTTGTGCACTCACTTTCATTGACTCCCTCCTCTGTAGGGACTTTGGTGGTTTGTTTATTATTGTTGTTGTTCTTAGGCCACCTCCAGTGGGTGCTCAGGGCTTACTCCTGGCTCTGCACTTAGGAATCCCTCCCTGGTGGTGCTTGGGGAACCGTATGAGTTCCCAAGATTAAATCTGAGTCAGCCACGTGCAGGGCCAGATAGAATCCTACCTGCTGTGCTATCTCCAGTCCCATGAACTTTGGCTGTTTGGGTCACCTGTGAGTATGTGGAACTCGGCAGCCCTCTGGGAATATTTGTTTCATAGCCAAATGACGCGTGGGTGCATTTGGCAGCTAGTTGTGGGCTGTATTATAGCTAAACCTGGATGTCCACTTAACTGGACATTTGGAATTTTGGGATGTTCCTGGAAAGTGGGCTCAGGGTCACCTCCACCTCCTTCCTCATGTCCCTCAAATGGGCCCCCATGGGCTGATGACCATGTGGCCTTTCTGAGCTCTGATCCTGGTGCTGTGCTATGGTTTGGGGAGAAACCATGAGGCAGAGGTGAGCATTGGGGAGACAGTGATTGTGCAGGGAAGCGAGGGCTTGGGCACAGGCAGTCGGGGAGTTCCTGCCTTCCAGGAAACAGTCACCTCCATCAGAAGCCCTCGCCCGTGGTTCACTCAGTGGCTGCTCCCTGTCCCAGATGGCAGGGAGGCCAGTCCGACCTGCAGGACCAAGACTCTTGTGTGCTGCCCGCCTCAGGGGCTCACCTCCAGTGTCTCTGCCATCTTAAGTCTGCAGCCTTTGTACTCTTCTTTGTGCCTCGTGGATGCAAGATGACTGCCAGATCTTGGGCATTGTATCTCTCCCATGTAGTGGAAGGGAAGGGCCAAGGAAGGCTTTGCCATAGTTGATGAATGCTTTGCAATCTTGAAATGTCCACTTCAATCTCAAAAGTCCAATCAGTGTCACATATTGCTCCTAGGTGAAAAAAAATATCTAGGAAATGATCTTTCCATTTTTTAAAAGATTTGTTGCCTATTTCTGTAGATAGTGTGAGAGGACCCTTATAGGAGACAGCTGCCCACATGGGACTTCGGCAGCTCAAAAACGGTCAAGGAAGGAAGGAAGAAGGGAAGGAGGGAGGGAGGGAGAGAGGGAGGAAGGAAGGGTGGGAAGGAGGGAAGAAGGGAGGGAGGGAAGGAAGGAAGGATGGAAGGAAGGAAGGAAGGAAGGGATAGAAAAGACAAAGACAGGCAGAAAGAAAGAAAGAAAGAAAGAAAGAAAGAAAGAAAGAAAGAAAGAAAGAAAGAAAGAAAGAAAGAAAGAAAGAAAGAAAGAAAGAAAGAAAGAAAAGAAAGACAGAAAGAAAGACAGACAGAAAGAAAGAAAGAAAGAAAAGAAAGAAAGAAAGAGAGAGAGAGAGAGAGAGAAAGAAGAGAAAGAGAAAGAAAGAAAGAAAGAAAGAAAGAAAGAAAGAAAGAAAGAAAGAAAGAAAGAAAGAAAGAAAGAAAGAAAGAAAGAGAGAAAGAGAGAAAGAGAGAGAAAGAGAGAGAGAAGAGAGAGAGAAAGAGAGAAAAGAAAGAAAGAAAGAAAGAAAGAAAGAAAGAAAGAAAGAAAAAAAAGAAAGAAAGAAAGAAAGAAAGAAAAGAAAGAAAGAAAGAAAGAAAGAAAGAAAAAGAAAGGAAGGAAGGAAGGAAGGAAGGAAGGAAGGAGAGAGAGAAGAGAGAAAGAGAGAGAAAGAAAGAAAGAAAGGAAGGAAGGAAGGAAGGAAGAAAGAAAGAAAGAGAGAAAGAGAGAGAAAGAAAGAGAAAGAAAGAAAGAAAAGAAAGAAAGGGAAGACCGACAGACAGACAGACAGACAGACAGACAGACAGACAGACAGACATGATCAAGATGCAGGTGTGTGGATCCCAACCACATGCGCTCAGAATTTCTGTGTGCCTCAGCTTCCTCTGCTCTGAGACACTGACTCAACCTTTCCCATGCGGCTGGTTTCACAGGCATGACACACACTCACTCGTTCATCTGAGGAACCTAGAATTGTGCCTGACCCAGAGTAAACAAAGGAGCTTCAGCCGTGAAGCTCTAGTCAGAGCGATTCTAGCTGGGAGAAAGCTTCGATGCTAGGGATCATAGGAAGAGCCGTTGAAGGGGGTCCCAATCTGCCCCCACCTACTATTCTCCTTTAGCTGGGGGGGGTGTCTTGACCCTCTATTATTTTTTTTTTCAAATTCAAGGTTCTTCCAGGCTTGTTGTTTCTGCCCCCCTAACCCCACCTCCACCCAGGCCTGGGGCTGGGGCTGGGTGGGGTAAGCAGTCTCTGGGAGGCCCGCGCTGCCCCGACCAGCACCTCCAACTTCCTCATTTGCACCCCCTCCCACCACTCTTCATTCCTTCTTCAGAGATCACTTCCTCTTGCTGGCATCCACCTTCTTTCCTTCTTTAAAGGTCACTTCCTCTTGCAGGCAACAGCTTTCCCCTGAAGCCAGCTTCTGTGGGGTGAGGAGGGAGGCCCTGAACACAGGGCTCTGAGCTCTCAAGTTCCTCTGGGGCCCAGTTCGGGTGTTTGCTGGTGTTTTCTGGAAAAGAGGTGGGGGGAGAGAGGTGGTCACGAAAAGCCTTGAGCCTCCAGAGGAAACTTGTCCTTTACTTGACCTTTGGCATCGGCAAACTCAGACCCCTCTGTCACCAAAGCAGCTCCTCACCTCTGTCTCCTGGGGCCAAGGTGGAGTGTTCTAGTTCGGAGAGGCTGACAGGGGGCTCACAACAGGAAGCGCTTTTAAGATCAAAAGGTAGTCCCAGACACCCCATGTGCCCTAGTTACCACGTGGAGGCCATGATGGGGAGGGGGCAGGTTTATCTTTAAGAATTTTTTCACTTTATTTAAACAGTGATTTACAAAGATGTTCACAATACAGTTGCTTCCGGTATTCAATAGCCCACCAGCAGTCTCCCCACCAATGTGCCCTCCCTTCCACCAATGTCCCTGGTTTCAATCCCAAACAGGCACTAATTAATTTACTTTATATTGCTAATTATATCATGTATCTCATAATGGTGTTGCTAAAATTATGGCCTAAGGATTTACTGAGCTGTTAGGTGAGAGTTGAGCCTTCTGTGTTATTGTTTTTGCTCATGGAGCTTAGTGGGCTTCTGTTCAGTTTCCCCCATCTAATTGTCTTGGTTCTCCTGGACATTGTCAGCTCTGTGACGTTTGAAGGTGTGGCACAGCCGCATATGAGGCTGCCTGTGTCAGGGGCTTTGCAGCCGGGACGATCAGCTACAGGTGTTTCTCTGGCCTCTCTGAGATCAGTCCTGAAGCTGGGCTGATTCTCTGGCAATGGCAGGAGCTGGATGTGGGTGGGTGGGAGCGCTGGGCCTTTGGCAGGGTGGGAACTCAGTCTGCCCCCTCCCACCGAGGGTCCAGAGACCTTGGCCTGGTGGTGACCAGGCTTCGGGGATAACTCAGCTGCAGGCATCTGAGATCAGTCCTGAAGCTATGACATTTCTCTCGAAGCAGGGCAGGTTTGACACAGGTTCTTGCATCCTGACCCTCGCCAACTCTATGGGGCGCTTTTAATATCGGTCTTGTCCCCAAAGCACAGGGACAGCAGGACACGAAGGGGAGAGCCTTCACTGGCAAGAAAACAAATTTGGTGGCGCAGGCCGAGCCTCACACTAGAGGGTCAGCTTCAGAGACAGGAAGTGGGGACTGGTCTTAGGTCTGGTAGAGTTTGGGTGACGTAACAGCCTAGACAGAGTAGTTGTTTCTTTTTTGTTTTGCTTTGTTGTTCCAGGAGAACTCAGGCATAGTAATGCGAGGAACTGTAGGCGTGTGTGGTCAAGGAACACACATGGTGTGGATAGAAAATGGTGGCGGCGTTTCTTAGCCCTGTGTGAGATGTTTCTTAGTCTGGTAATGAGAATAGTGAGTGGAGGTTGGTTAAGGAAGGCTCCAGGGCACAGTCTCCACTGAGGACTATGGGTACCACTGTGTTCAGTCTGCTCTGCCTTGGTCCATCAGAGCCAAGAGAACATAGCAAGGGAGCTGCTCCCAGAGCGGGGCCGTCCCATTGGTCAGAGGGCAAGTCGGAAGGTAGTCCACTTTGTTCTCTTTTTACCCCAAAGAGACTTCTAAGTTTTGGTGGGGAAGGATGGAGCCAAATTTGCAAAGCATTTTTATTACTTGATGGCATTGCTATCCACTGGAGGTTGTCGTTTTCTTTTTTCTTTTTAATTTTCCTCTTACATCTTATATAAACACTGTGGCTTACAAAGCTTTCACGACGATTTGTTACAAGACATATAATATGCCAACTCCAATCCCACCCCCATTGCACCTTCCCACCACCATTGGCTCCAATTTTCCCAACCACCCCTTAAGCCTGTTCCCAGAGCAGGCCCTCAATAATTTATTTTATATTGCTTGTTATAATTTGCTAAAAGAATGATTAAAAAATGTTTCCTCTGAAGAAAGTCGGTGAAGATTGTGTATCTCACCATGGAGCTATTAAGCCCTTGTATAAGAGATTACTGAGATGTTGTTATAGGTTAAGCCTTCTGTGTTGATATTTTGTTAATTGAGATTTTTGCCTTCTACATTACGTCTCATCCAACCTGGTGTGCTACTCCTTGTCTATCAGTGTTGTAGAGTTTGAGGTGTCACGCTGCTGTGAATGGGACCATGTGCTTCAGAAGTATAAAACTTTTAACCAGTTGAGACAGCTGGAGTTAAAATTTTAACTAGGTGGCAGTTTGGGGCTTATGTGTGACTGTCAGGGCTTCCAGAAGTTCAAGGAGATGAGGGAGATATCCCATCCCTGACTCCATGAAAACCTGGAGATTTCAGTCACAGAACCTGCATACCTGAGTTTTGGAACATATTAATTTTTGGACGAGGCTCGTTCGAGCAGTGGAGTCCATCCAAAAGCAAGGCAGCAATTCCCAGGGAAGTTTTGGCTGGAAAATACAACTGCAAAGCTTACATTAAGAAGTCTGAAAATAAGAGTTAATGATTCAGAGACTTACCACGGTCCCGATCTTCTGCTAAACATCTGTGTAAATTTGCAATAAAGCAACGAGTTTACTCTTATCGTCTGCTTTAAAAGCAAGGATGTTGGGCCAGAGAGATAGAACAGGGGGCTCGGGCACTCACCTTGCATGGAGCCAACTTTGGTTTGATTCTCAGCACCACAAATGATCCTGTGAGCCCTGCCAGGAGGTGATCCCTAGGCAGAGCCAGGAGTAAGTCCCGAAAACAGCTGGGTGTAGCTCACCCAAATAAATAAAGACAAAGATGCCAAGTGAAGAGAAGTCCAGCCAATTCCCAAGGTCACACAGCAAAGTAGGATTTGAACTCCAGTAGTCTGATGGTTCACTATGACTTTTTCCCAGGTTGCTACCAATTTAGTTCCTCCTCTCCCTGCCCATGTGATGTTGGGATCAGTGCTATAACAATCCTCCAAACTCATCCTCTGGTATCAGTTTGCACCCCTACAGGGATGTGTGGGCCGTGCTCCAGGCCTCTGGGGGTTATAGTTTGGAAACTCTTCCCTAAGCTTCTAGACTCCTTGCAAACAACCAGGCTTGGGAAACAGAGCAGTTTGCTCCATCAGCAGGGGTTTGATGAGATCTAGATGATGACTGAGGAATTTAGACAGTGCCCATGAGCTTCATGTTTGGGCACCATGGGAAGACATGTGGGGTGGATATTATACTGGTGTCTCAGTGTATGCATTCTGGAAACATCTCCCTTCCCGAGATTCAGTCCCGTCTTCTCTGGGGTAGCACAACCTTCTTTGTAGGTAGTGTTGGCAGGATGGATAATGGAACCACTTTTTTTTTCTGTAGGGTTAGCAATAAAGGTGGGAAATCGATCAATACATAGAAATAACCGGCGTTGGTGTGGATGTGAGGGAAATAGAATCCTCATCCACTGTTGGTGGGAATGTATGTCATCTGGTTTAGCGTCTCTGGGAAATCATATCGAGAGTTCTCAAAGGAGGTAAGAGTTGAGCTTCCATATGACCCAGCAATTCCGATTCTTGGCATCTTACCCCCAAGGGTCCCCAAACACTATTCCAACAGATGATGAGAATTCCTATGTTTATTGCATATTATTATTTGTAATAGCCAAGATCTGGAAACAATCTTAGTATCCAAGAACAGATGAGTAGATAAAGAAACAGTGGCATATGGGCACAATGGAATACGACTTTGCTCTAAGAAAAGATGAGATCATGCAATTCTCTGCTATGTGGCTGGAACTAGAGGGTATCCTGGTGAGTGAAGTCAGTCAGAGGGAGAGAGACTGATCCAGAATGATTTCTCCTATGTGGAATATAGAGACACATAGTAATGGAATGACAAATATCTCAAAAACATTATAACTGGAGAGCTGGCCTACAGAACTAAGTTTATCAAGCAGGGGCAGGGGTGCTGCGGTAGGGGTACCAAGGGGGACCTTGATTCAGTGGCGGAGGGATGCTGACACTCTGGTGATAGATGTGCTGCTGGAACCTTCTATGCCTGAAGCCCTATCAGTAACAATTGTAAAGCTCACTGCCTCAAAAGCGGAATAAAATTATCCCACCTTCCTCTTAAAAAAAGGATTAGATAAGGTAAACCGAGGTTATTGAAACTATTTTGGCTAGAACTGGACTCAACACAATCACCATCGCCTATAAAATCCATCATCTGGCTCAGAATTGAGCAATGACTTGGTTGCTGGTTTGATCCAGGAGTTTGATGGTTGGAACCGTTAGTTCCTCTTTGGCAAGTAGAAGAAATTCAGTCCCAGAGAAGCATGTGGTCTCAGTTAAAGCCTGAGATTAGCCAACGGCAGAAAATAAATAGAACTCGTGGTGCCTCGTGAGAGGTGATGGGCCAGTCACCTCTGACTCCCAGAAATGAGAACTCAAAAGTCAATAACGGCCCCGAGGGTTGGCGAGTCTGGCTTGTGTGCACTCAGCTCTAGGAGGAACAGGAAGTTTTTTACAGGATCACAAGACCAGATGTTGGGATCCAAACATCTAGATGTATCTATCTTCTGACTCGTGTTTCTGGGCTCCATCTGGGAGCGAGAGCCATTTTGGAGGTCTGTCCTGGCAACAGACATCAACTTTCTTGAATGAAGCGTGGGGAGACCAGAGGCGGGATTCCTGAGTGGAGTGAGCAAGGGTCTAGGGAAGCACATGTCGGCTGGAGTCCCAGCTACTCCACAACCTGCCCACGCAAAGGATCCTGCTGATCTCTATGTACAGGCGGAGACGAGGCTTGTGGAAACAGTCAAGGGAGCAACAAAGCTGAGTCGCTAGGAGAGTTTCCAACTCAGAATTTGTCCTAACCATATTTATTGATGATTATTACATTTTTAAATGAATTTCTTCAATTGAAGCATATTTAAAAAGTTTGAACATTTGACATCTCATTCCAGTTTGAGGCTACCTCTCCAAAAGATCAGGAAGACCTTGAATTTCTTTGGGCATCGATTGTCCTCAACATAGGCAGGGAAGCTGACCCTCCCGGATCCGTCACTCCACCTCGTGCCCACCGACAGGTCAGGGGCTCAATAGGCCCTTTCTGTTCCCACTAGCCTGCCAGGGCCTGGCTCCAGGAAGAGCGATTCCTGGGCCCTGAGAAACCCCTACCCTCCCCACCCAGGGGAGGTGTTTGCTCTGGGCTGCTGCAGGATGAATATTTCCTCTCCCTAATGTTGCTAGTCATTTCCCCCTCTGGGTGAAGGGAAGGCTTTCCCAAGTTCCTTGCAGCTGTAGTGCCCTCTGGCTCTTAATCAATGCTACAGGGCAATTAATAATACATCCCCTGCTTCAGCTCCCTCATGCCTGCAACTTCGCTCTGACAGCTTGGCATCGCTGCGGACGTGAAGCCACATTCAAAGGCCTGATCAAACCCTCCCTACGGGAGGAAGTCAGAAGAGTTTGTCTTCACCTGGTCTGGGCCAGGTGAAGACTTTCATTTTATCCCTGGAGGTTCAGTTCTCACCTTTTTTAAAAACACTTTTTATTTTTATTTATTTATTATTTATTTATCTATTTATTTATATTTTGCTTTTTCAGGTCACACCGGCGAGGCTCAGGGGTTACTCCTGGCTCCTCACTCAGGAATTACTCCTGGCAGTGCTTGGGGGGACCATATGGGATGCTGGGAATCGAACCCGGGTCGGTTGCTTGCAAGGCAAATGCCCTACACTCTGTGCTATCGCTCCAGCCCCAGTTATCACTTTTGGGGGAAAGGATAAGAGACCTGGAGGTAACTGTTCATTTGCCAGAGGCTGAGGCTGAGGGATTCTGCTACAGCCTGGAGATTCAGCAGATGCTAACAACTTCCTGGCCATCTACTGCTTCCCCGCCGAGTCCAGGGCCTGCACTTGGAGAAGCATTGATTTATTTAACTAATAATCCAGGGCAAGTTGCTTTGTGCCAGGCACAGGAAACAGAGATAAATAATGCAGAGGCAGCACCTGCCCTCTCTGGTGCGGAAAGCACCTGCAGAATCCCATGGGGGCTTGGGAGGAAGGTTCTAGAACCAGACCTACTTGCAGCCCCACCTGTCCCTGCTGCATGTGCTCTCTGAGTCCAGCCTGACTCGTTGGAGTCCCCATCTCTGCAGCTGTCTAATGGGAACTATCACGTGTCTGGCCTCAGAGGGTGGGTGTGAGCATTAAACGAGGGGAGGGAGGTAGCCAGACACATGCAGAGATGTTGGTTTCGATAACGAGGTGCTGTGACTAAACAGGCTGTTCTTGTCATTGGATTATGATGTAACTAGGGGCCGAGACTCCCAGATTTATTTATTTATCCATTGCACTCTGGTGTTGGGAACACCAAGAAGATTCCAGTATTGGAAACTTGGAGGTGAAGTCCAGCTTGACTCCAGCAGGTTGCATTTCCAGGCCATCAGTGGATGCATACATCAAAAGTCAGAGAGATGCGAAGGAAGCAGGAGCTGGGAGGGGAGAGGCATTGGGGGAGTCTGCTCAGGAGGCCCTGCAGTGACCGTGTAGTGTGCAGTGGAGTGGAGAGCTGCAGCGAGCCTGCAGATGTCTGCAGGAAAAGGCGCAGAGAGTGCAAAGACAGTAACGCCCAAGGTGTGAGCATGTTGCCTTAGATCTTACCCAAGGCTCATGTCATGGAAGTCAAATGGCATCAATTCTGGAGCCCGTGAACCTCAGTACTCTGGTGGGAGGTTTCCTTTCCTCTACAAAGACCACCCACCAGTGGGCCATGCCCTGGATACCCCGAGTCTGCCAGGCTGGTCACAGACACCAATCACAAGCTTTGCCACTGACCTCTGGAATCTCACACAGCTCATTCCCCTCTTGGCATCTCCACTTGACTTGCCTGAGAAACGGCGACAATCGTCCTTCCTGAGCCTCCAAGGGGTCCAGGGGTCAGAGGGTCTCTAGGCTGTGAAAACGCTCAGCAAGCTGGTTGTTCAATAGGTGTTGAAGGGATTGGAATGGGAGGGGGACATGATGACTCTTCCTACCATCCTCCTTTCTGCAGGGGTTCAACAAGACCCAGGATCCAGGTGGGAGCTCCGCCCCAGAATTCTCACTTAGCCAAGGAGTCTGTCTCATTTGCATAGATTTGCATAAGGCCTGGAATGGTGTGTATATATCTCTCTCTTTTTTTTTTGCATTTAGTTCCTGTGAGCTCACATCACTATTTAAAAATAGGGTGTTGATCTCCCCTCTTTCCCACCACTCTCTTTGTCTATTGAAAGAATTTCAAGCTATTAATCAAATACGTACCATTTGGAAGCTGTTTTTATTTTGACCCAGTGAGGAAGTGGGTCAGCCGCTCTAGGAAGCCCTTGGTTATTTGCTTTACTGGAGGAGGAGACAGCAATGATCTTACACAGTGGAGGGTCCTGCAAGCTTTAAAAAGAAAAGTCAATTTTCTTCCTTATGCTTACAAAAATAGAGCATATAGGCAAAATGGGAAAATACAGAATGAGGAAGGAAAAAATCCTCCCCCAAAGTGCTCATAATTATTCCAGCCAGGCACAATTACTATTTACATCTTTGTGTATTTCTTTCCTGAATTATTTTTCTCCCATGCCACTTTAAGAGAACTGAGAACATATCTTATATACAAAATGTTTCAGTTGGATTTCTTATGAAGTTATCACAACTATTTCCGTTTGTTATTACTAACTGTAAACATCGTTTTTCATGACCTTGTAATATTCCCTCCAGTTTCTTAATTCCTCCCCTCACTGTAGGATATTTAGATTTGCCTGGTTTAGAGAGGCTATTATAGATGTAAATATGTTTTGACTTTTCTCCTCATATATGGAGTTATTTTTTTCAAGAGCTCCCAGGATAGAGATAACTGACATGGAAGAAGGTCAGTTAAAGATTCTGGATAGATTTCACTAAACCCCAACTAGTACCTGGATTTAAAAGTGTTCTTTTGTGCTGATATCATATTAGCTCTCTGTAGTCAACCCCAAAGCAACCCAGGATGTCCTGGATAGTGGATGCTAATGTAGGATGTAAAGGTGATATAAGGAATATGCTTTCTCATGAACACAGGGAAGAATGTGTTTCAGAAAGCATCTGGCAGGGCCAGTGATACAACTCAACAGGTTGGAGCACGTGCTCTGCATGTGGGAGCCCCAGGTTCAGGGCCCATTACAGCATGTTCTCCTGGGCACAGACCAGCAATAGCCCCTGAGCACCTCTGGATATAGCCTCAAACCAAAATGAAGTGTTTAGGCTAGTTAGTCGGGGGGGGGAGGGGAGTGTTTTGTCAGTTAGGAATGCCCATGGCACAAAGCAACAAAGGATTTCTGCTGTTCTGGCTGGGCATGTGATGCTCTCCAGCAGTGCCATCTAGGTGGCAAGCACTGTCTCTTTGCTCTGGTTCTGATTCAATGGTTTCATGGCATTTATTTTACCGTTTGTGATGCCACACTCAAGATGGCAGCCACACTTCACCATGTCAAATCATCCTTCTAGGTTTGAAGAAGAAGAAGCAGTAACCAGGGAAGGGGCGTATCAGCCCTGTTTGCTTTTCATATCAGAACAGCCAACGCTTTCTAGAAACCCCCACCAAAAGATCTTTGCTTGCTTCTCATCAGCGAGAATTAAGCCCTTCAGCCACTCCTCAACCCATCATCTGTTGAAAGAAGAAAGAGTAAAGGGTCTTTCAGCCCATCAAGATTTACCCCAAATCTCAGGTAGGATCTTGAGATCTTTAAATCAGTGAATTTCCAGTGCCTTGGGGACAAATGACTTTCCCTAGCAGAAAGCAATGGCGTTGGAGGTAGGCGGGAAGAGCACTTTTTTGTGAACAGCAAAAGGTTTTGTAGAAATTACGATTTCATATCCTGGGGATGACTATGTCTCACATGTGGTGACTGGCCCAAGGATAAGGGAAATGGTTTGAGGAAGACATTCAATTACTGATGGGAGTAGCAAGAGCCCTTCCTTCTGTGCAGTGGAATACACAGGTGATGGCCGGAAAAGGTGCAGCCATTCTGTGGTCCATTAGGGAGCCAGATGAAATGAAATTGACTGACACATACATGGAGGAAAGAAGAAACGTTCAAAGGTAAATTCCCCAAATCAGAGCCAAGCCCTTGATCCAACTCCACCCGAGGCCTTCATGACTCTTAGAGTTCTCAACCACAAAACCAGAATGAACCCCTGGTATAAACTAGCTCCGCTGAGATTTCTCATGTAATGAAAAGAACTGATACTGGTAGAAATGAAATAGGAACTTTGAAGAAACATGGGCATGTGAGTGTGTGGTTAAATATGTTTGAAGGGGGGCCAGGCGATAGCCTAGCGGGTAGGGCGTTTGTCTTGCATGCAGCCTGCCTATGCCGGCCCGGGTTCAATTCCCGGCATCCCATATGGTCCCCGAGCACCGCCAGGAGTAATTCCTGAGTGCAGAGCCAAGAGTAACCCCTGAGCATTGCCTGGTGTGACCCGAAAAGAAAAAAATAATATGTTTGAAGAACAAGATTAAGTAGAGCTTGACAAACTTTTTTTTTATCGAGTAGATGATTTTCTATACTAATAGTGTGAGCTTCACTTGGGGAAGCTCTCATTTAATATTTCAGAGCATACTGCCCAGTGACTGCCTTAATCATGAGATATCATTTGGGAAAGGCTGACAAGTATAGTTCCTCTGCAACCCTAGGATTTAGATCTGAGGCAAGCACAGCAGTTCATGTGGCAGAGCGGGGAGCAGGGAATGGTTGGGTTTCATTGGGGGTTTCCTAAGTGGTCTGTAAATGTCCTCCTGCTTTCAACAGGGTGAGGCACACATGCTCATTGGACTGGATAAAAGAAGCCCAGTGTGACTCAGAGAGCTTGAGCTGGGCAGCGGAGGGAAAGAGGCCCTGGGTTGTAGTTCTTTGTTGTGGGTACCTTCTCTAGGAACCTGTTGTCTCCTCTGAGAAATGGGGAAGGACCAGGGGCATCAGGAACATTCTTCAAAGCTGGGTCAAAGCCACAGTCAGTGCAGGGTGTACAGTCAGTGCCTGGGTGAGCACTTCCTGAGTGTTCTGAAAGGAGACTAGAAGTCATGGTCTACACATGTGTGTGCATGTATATGTGTGTACATGTGTATACATATGTGTAGGGTGCTTATAAGAAATGTGCATTTGAGGACGAAAATCGGAATGTATGAGCCTGTTCCTCTCTTTTCCCTTTCCCACTCTCAGCCCCAGAATGTTGTAGCTAGAAGTCAGGTTCAACGGGGAAGAACTCCCTAATCATTTAGTGAGGTCAGTCACGGACAGTTGCTCAGGTAGTAGACTGTGGGAGCCAGAGGGAAAAATCCAGCCAAGGGTCAGTGAGTAAAGGTTTTCTGGAGAAGAGGGCATTGATGTTGGCTGTGACTGTTGAAGTTTTTCAGGTAGAAAAAGGTGCTGGTGTCATTTTTTAGGAAAGGTCTCTCTTTGCTGTTAGTGGGTGGGTGGTGGAGGGGAGAGGGGTGTGGGTGCAGAGGCACCAGCAAGGATCCCAGGGCAGGTAGCTGGGGGGAGGTCAGGGGCCAGACCGGGAAGAGCCATGGAGAAGCCAGGAGGGTTCACGAAAAGGGGTAAGAGGGTAAGAAGATGTTTGGATGAGGATGTTTGGATGAGGATGTTTGGATGAAAATCCTTGTGTTTGTATTGCAAACCAGAATATGAGAGAGAGAGAGAGAGAGAGAGAGAGAGAGAGAGAGAGAGAGAGAGAGAGACTGCCATAGAGGCAGGTTGTGGGGGTGTGGGGCTGGGAGGAAAATGGGACACATTGGTGATGGAAAATGTGCACTGGTGGAGGGATGGGTGTTGGAACACTGGCTGAAACCCAATCACGAACAGCTTTGTAATGGTCTATCACATGGTGATTCAATAAAAAAGGGAAAAAAAAGAGGGTATTTGGGAGATCTTGCTCGTGCCTCTCTCCGTGGCTTCAGGGTGAGAGGCGGGGCGACCTGGGGCTGCAGGGACCAGCTGCTTCCCTTTGTCAGTCTGAATGGGTACACACCTCAGTCTGCTGCCCGAGCAGGGGCCCTGAGGGGCAGAGCTGCCCCCATGCCAGCCCTGGCTGCCTGGTTGGGGGAGAGGTGGCGGGGGTTGGGGGTTTCTCAGTTATGCTTTAGGGGGAACCTTGGCAATGGGCCACACAATAGTGTCCTGAGAGTTTCCTGGTGGCTTTGATCCTGTTTGTCTAGGTGGAGATTCCTGTAAAGCCGGGCCCTGGCCACCAGCCAGCCTCCACAATGCACGCGAGTCTGAAAGGAGCCATCATTTCCGGTCACCAGGTGCCAAAATCTCACCTGGATACTCACCACAGACTTCCCTCTAGTTACCCTACTTCCGCCTGGCCCCCTTTAACCCACTGCTGTGCAGAATCCCATAACCCATAACCTAAGGAATCCTATAACCAGAAACTGCAGAAATTAGCAACCCTCTGATCAAAGCCCTCCAACACGTCTATCTCAGAGTTGAAGTCGAAGTCCCTTCTGGTAGCCCCACCCACCCAGGGACCTCCCTGATCTTTCTATGGTCCCATGGTTCTGCCCTGCTCATCACTGGCCACCCTGGGCTTCTGGCTTTCTACACCGACTGTGAGCACTGACCCCAGGACTCTACCCCTGCTGCCCATAATGTCTGGAATGTTCTACTAGATACTTATTCGCAAGGAGGTGATTTTTCCATCATCTCCTTCAGGACTGTGCTCATTGTCATCCTCTTCTTGAGCCGTCTCTGTCCCTTCTTTAAAATTATGCCCGACCCCCTCCTCCTCACCTCTCCTTGGCTTCTCCCCCTCCGCCTTTACTTATTTTTTTTATCAAGTAGAAGTACTGTGATTTGTGATACTGTTGATGGTAGGGTTTGGTGATACAATGTTCTAGCCCCACACCCTCCACCTTTATCTCGGGTTGCCCCCGCTACCCACCCTTTCCCCACCTGCCCTGGGTACAGGCAATTCTCTAAACCAGTTCTCAGGTTCTACTGTCTTTGACCAAACTGTGTTACTGGGTCTTTTTGTTGGTTGGTTTGGTTTGGTTTAGGGGCCACAGCTGGCAGTACTCATGGATTACTCCTGGCTCTGAATTCAGGGGTCACTCCTGATGGTGCTCAGGGGACCCCCTGTGGGGACCCAGGGTTCAAACCCACGTGAGCTGCATGCAGGGCAAGTGCCAGGCTGTTTGATCTATATCCACCTATGAGAGAGATCGTGTCTGTCCCTCTCCTTCTTGGTGACTTCACTAGCAGCAAACTACACATTCCATTGTGTACATGTACCACAGTGTCCACTCTGCTCCTAGACATTCAGGTTGTTTCCAGATCTTGGTTATTGTGAGCAATGTCGCAGAGAATACAGGAGACAAATGTCTCTTCAAAATAGTGGTTTTGTTTTAGGAGTTTTGGGGGATAGGTGCCAACAAGCGGAAATGCTGGGTCATATGGAAACTCACCTCTTAGTTCTTTGCGGTGCCCATATTGTTTGCCACAAAGGCTCAACCAGCTGCTGCTCCACTGGCAGTGGGTGAGGTTCCTTCTCCCCAGTCCTGCTGGCGTTGGTTGCTTCTGTTCTGTGATGTGAGGTTCTGCTGCTCCTTACCCACAAGGCGCATCAGCTCCTGGCCTGCACCTTGTCTTACTTATTTCCTAGTCTGACTTTCTCTCTGGGTGTGTGGATCCCTAGGGGACTAAGTCCTTGGATTGTGTGTTAATTGTTGTTATTGAAATCCCAATGCTGAGAACATGTTGTATGATAGGAACTCATTATCTGCTTGGTAAAGAACTGAAAAACTGAAATCATTGAGTACTGGGTTCTGGGGTCTGGACTGAAGCTTCACAGATTCAGGAGGCATGAGCTGTGGATTTTTTTCCCTCCCTTCCTCCCTCCCTCCCTTCCTTCCTTTCTCTCTTTCTTTTTCTTTCTTCCTTCCTTTTCTTTCTTTTCTCCTTCCTTCCTTCCTCCCTTTCTTTCTTTCTTTCTTTCTTTCTTTCTTTCTTTCTTTCTTTCTTTCTTTCTTTCTTTCTTTCTTTCTTTCTTTCTTTCTTTCTTTCTTTCTTTCTTTCTTTCTTTCTCTCTTTCTTTCTCTCTCTCTCTTTCTTTCTCTCTCTTTCTTTCTCTTTCTTTCTTTCTTTTTCTTTCTTTCTTTCTTTCTTTCTTTCTTTCTTTCTTTCTTTCTTTCTTTCTTTCTTTCTTTCTTTCTTTCTTTCTCTCTTTCTCTCTTTCTCTCTTTCTTTCTTTCTCTCTCTCTCCTTTCTTTCTTTCTTTCTTTCTTTCTTTCTTTCTTTCTTTCTTTCTTTCTTTCTTTCTTTCTTTCTTTCTTTCTTTCTTTTCTTTCTTTCTTTCTTTCTTTCTTTCTTTCTTTCTTTCTTTTTCTCTCTCTCTTTCTCTTTCTCTCTTTTCTTTCTTTCTCTCTCTCTCTTCTTTCTTTCTTTCTTTCTTTCTTTCTTTCTTTCTTTCTTTCTTTCTTTCTTTCTTTCTTTCTTTCTTTCTTTCTTTCTTTCTTTTCTTTCTTTCTTTCTTTCTTTCTTTCTTTCTTTCTTTCTTTTCTTTCTTTTCTTTTCTTTCTCTCACTCAGATCACTCCTGTCAGGGCTCAGAGGACCATTCATCGTTCCTGGGATCAAACCTGGGTCAACCTCATGCAAGGCAAGTACCCAGCCCACTGTGCTTTCTGCCCACTGGTAACGCCCATCTTTCTTCTCCTTTCAGCTTAGAGGATTTCCTCTCTCCTTTGCTGATATGCAGGCGGTACCCTCCAAGGAAGCTTTCCTCTCTGTAATCCAACTCTTTTCTAGGACCACTGTAGCTTTCCGGCCCACTCTTTGTTCTTCCTCATTTCTAAATCATTATCCCTCCTACCCCCATTTCTTTATGCTCATTGTGTAGCTTTTCCATTCCATCCTTTCATCAGCTCATCACAGCTCTTGCAAGATCCTTGTTTGACAGCAGATTCATTCACCAACTTGTGTGTGTGTGTGTGTGTGTGTGTGTGTGTGTGTGTGTGTGGGAGATGGGCTTTGGGCAATGATCATCATCTTTTCAGCAGTTAATTCTGATGCAAGACTTGAGATGCAACTTTTATCAAGCTTCTGTTCTAACCAGCTTCCTTCATCCACCTTCAGCCATGAGCCATGGACTCAACTCTTAATTTGTCCAGAACAAGAATCCAGGTGGCCTGTCCCCATGGCACCTCACAGTGTCCAGGTATCTCAAGAGTGGAGCCAGCTCAGATCTGACCCCTCTGCATGCCCTCCAGTCCTCCACCATCTGGTCCTGCTCACCTTCCCTCCTACCCCTTAGAGCTGCCCAGCAGGATCCCAAGCTGCTCCCCTTCTCTGCCAGCATCGCCCACCACCTTCCACTCGTGCTCCTCATGCTCCTTGGATCCCGATATTTCACCCTGGCTCATTGACTCTCTCATTTGATGGATATTTTGACCGTCAGTGTAACTTGGCATATTTAACTCCAGAAGGAAACTTGTAGAAGACGTGATTTCTGGAAACTGGCAGCCAAGTTTTGGATTCTAGACCTTTACGAGTTCTGTAGTTTATGTAAGCAATTCACATCCCTGGGTCTCAGTTTCTCCATCTGTAAAGTGGGAAGAGGGGTCAACTTCTCTCTGAAAACAGGTCTGAGAATCCAGCAGGCAGGTTGGGGAGGACAGACCAGAACCCAGCTCACGGGTCACTTCAGTGGCGTTGGCTGTCCCTCAGAGTAACACAGAGGTGGCTCCCCCTTGCTGCCCTCTGGGACAACCCCCCCAATCCTGAGGGACTTCACAGGTGTAGATCATTTCCTGTGGCCAGGACTCAAGAGGGCTTCAGCCTGGAATAGGGCCCTCTTTGGCCACTATCCAGTACTTGGCAGCTCAGACGGTCAGGGTCACTGGGCTGTAAAAACCCAGCTGGCCAGGCTGTGACAGAAAAGTCTGTCCTGCTGTCCCACCCTGTCCCGTATCCAACAGCCCTTTGCTCTCATGGCCCTCAGAAGCAAAGGCAGAGAAAGCTGAACCCATGCGGATGGTCTGGGTTTGATCCCCAGCACCACACGAGCCCCAGAGCAGAGCACCATCACTGGTGCAGTCTGGGAATAGCCCCCAAATACTGCCGGTGCCCACACCTCCATGAAACCAAATAAAATTAAAAAAAGACAGAATCTGGTGAGCACAGGCATACAGACTGTCTCATGGATTGGTACAGCAATGGGAAGGGGGTGCTCAGACAGACACACGTGAATGCGTATATGCTCACACACACTCACACACACATTCACACGCACTGCCCGACGAACCCTCATATAACCAGAGCACCCACGTTGTTCTTAGCAAGCACCTGGCACCAGTCCAACATTTCACACTTATTAGCTTATTTGACCTCCCACTGCAACCCACGAGACAGATTTTATTTATTTATTTATTTATTTATTTATTTATTTATTTATTTATTTATTTATTTATTTGAGGGATGAGAGACAGACATGGAGCAGAACTGCTACTGGCTCTCCCTGTGCCCTAGCTGCTCACAAGGCGCCCAGGAGGGATGATGGCGGGTTCTAGCCCTGGCCTGCCACCCCAGCAGAGCTTTGCAACAAGCCAGACGACCCCCAGTCTATGAGGGGCCTCCATTTTCCACGTCCGGACTTCTCTCTCGTCAGAACTCCACCCAGCAGACCAGACTATCACAGCCCGGCTCATGCGGCGCTTGCGGTTCATCAATAAATGCTGGACTTAGAGATGACTGCAAGAGTATGCTACCTGCACGGCAGAGCCTGGCAAGCTACCCGTGTTGTATTTGATATGCCAAATACCAGTAACAATTATAGACCTCATTCCGGAATGGATTGAGGCTCTTTATGTCCCGAGCAAGCAGATGCCCTTGGGCTCTACTAGCATGAGGCAGGACATACGGAGTAGTTACTGGGGCCCGCTCGAGCAAATCGATGATGAACGGGAAGACAGTGATACAGTGATACAGTGATTGGGGAGATAGGGAGGGCCACACTCCATGGTGCTTGAGGGCTCCTCCCAGTTCTGTGCTATGGAAGTTGCTCCTGGCAGCGCTCAGGGGACCCTCCGTGCAGGAGACTGAACCAGGGTCACCTGCCTACAAGGCAAGCACCTCAACCATGCATGCTCTCCCGGCTGAGAGATTTTATAAACACCCCTCGTTTTACTGATGGGCAGAGTGAGGTGGAAGTGGCAAGTGTGTGTGTGTATGTGTGTGTGTGTGTGTGTGTGTGTGTGTGTGTGTGTGTGTGTGTGTGTGTGTGTGTGGGGAGCTTGTCCATGGTCATCCTGAGTAAGGGCAGGGCTTGATTCTCTCCCAGAGAGTCTTCGTCCACGCTCTCACTTCAGACAGCTGGACACAGCCCCTCACCCCTGATATTGAGCCCTTTTGGGGTATGGAGGCCAGGCTCTATGACGTGTCCTAATCATTCGATTCCTGTCTCTCCACCACGCCACCTTCGCCCTGTCACTGCTGTGCAGTCACTCGGCCATTCCTCACCTCAAACACAACAGCATGTACCGGCCTCGGGCCCCGATGTCATTGGGAAAAAATGTCACCCGCTCAACAAAGCCTGGCACCTTTCCTGGTACTCTGGACTCAAAGGGCAAAGCTCCGACCTCTCCCAGCTTCGATTTTTTCTCCACAGCACAGAGCACCCACCCATGATGTCTCCTGTTCTTACTAATTCACTCATAAGCCTCTCTTCGCACTCAGCCTGACACTCCAGTGAGGCTGGGCCTGTCTGTCTCTCTGCTGCACTGTGTTCGGTGTCTGGAACAGTGCCTGGAACAGAGTAAGAGCAGCAAAAAGATTCAAGAGAGAGCACGAGTCTTAGAGCACATGTCTTGCATGTGCGCGGCCCTGAGGTTGATCCCCAGTGTTGCATCCCCCTAGGCACTGCTGAATGTGATCCTGGTATCCCCAGGCCCATCCGGGCCCTTTATAAGAATGAACTGGAGGGTTGGAGAAATAGTACCTGGATTAAGGCACTTGCCTTGCCAGTGGTTGACCCCAGAGCTAAACCTGGCTCAGCATAAAGTTTCCTGAACCCTGCCGGGACTGAGCCCTGAGCACCGCCACGTGTGGCCCAATTCCCTCAAGTATGTTAAGTTCATGGGTCATGTCTTGCCCTCACTACTGCCACCATGTTGTCCAGCCCACAACGTCCCTCCCCTGGAGACTGCTGTCCCCTTCAGCTCAGCTGCCCTGACGTGTCCTCACTTGCTCTCTCTTCCTCTCGCTCTCTCACTCTCTTGCCACATCTGGGCAGTTTCCTCTCAGCAGCCAAAGTGAGCTTATTAGAAAGGTCACTCTGAAAAGGAACCATGCAGCAGGTTCTGTCAAGTGTGGAGGGAGAGCCACCGTCCAGCCCTCGGCTGGCAAGGCCCTGCTCCTCTGGACCTCATCATTGCTTGCTGCTCCACTGACCTCAGGGCCTTTGCAACTGCCATCTGGATGCTCTTCCCTGTCCCAACTGGCTGCATCTCAGGCTGAGACCATCTCCTCTGAGAAGCCTTCCTAACCCAACTCTCTTCTGCATTCGCTGTCTTCTCAGCAAAGTTTCACAAGATAACCTGTTTTGGTTACATGCATTTTATCCTCTCCCTAAACACGTGGTTGGCTTCCTCAGGGTGGGCTGTGCGCTCACTCCCGTAGCTCACAGGCAACTCTTGTGGGCCCCGTCCTGTTGGCTGAGCAAGTAATGGAATGGCCCAGGCACCTGGCAGACTTTCTCTTCTCTCACACCTGATGCCCTTTGAAAGGTGGAAAAATCACCAAACACATACACAAACATAACCCATGTGTGAGTATGTGTGTATTGTGTGAGTGCATATGTGTACTAGTGTGCGTGTATGTGGGTATATATGTGTGTGCATGTGTGTAAATGTGAGTTTGTATATGTGAGTGTGTATGTGTGTGGGCATGTGTGAGTGTGTTTGTATGTATGTGTGCCTTTGTATTTGTGAATGTGTATGTGTGTATATGTGTATGTGTGTATGTATAGGTGTGTGGGTATGTATGTATGAGTGTGTGTTAGTGTATGTAGTGAGTGGGTGCATGTGTGTATTAGTGAATATGCATGTGTGAGTGTGCATGTACATATATGTACATCTATGTGGGTTGTGTGATTGAGTATGTGCATGTGTGTAGGTGTGTAGGTGTGTATGCACATGTGTGTATTTGTGAGTGTGTATGTGTGTGAGAGTGTGAATGTGTATATACTTGTGTGTTGTTCTATGTGTGAATGTGTATGTGTGGATTGCATGCACATATGTGTGAGTGAATGTGTGTATCCCGAGTGTATGTGTATTTGTGTGTATATGTGTTGGTGTGTGGATGTGTGGGTGTGTGTGAGTGCATGTGTGCGGTGAGTGTGCATGTGTGTGACAAGTGCATGTGTGACTGTACTGTGGGTGTGCATGTGTGTGAGAGGTGCATATGTGTGACTGTACTGTGAGTGTGCATGTGTGTGAGAGGTGCATGTGTCTGAATCTTCTGAATCTTCTTGGTATCTGTGTGCGTGTGTCTACGGGTGCCTCGTGACCCTGGGCCCGGCTTGTGGTTTTTGAGCTCTGTGCTCCCAAGTGCCTCTCCCTGCAGACATGCACTTATTTCCACTCTGTATGAGTGTGAATGTGTGTATCCTGTGACTAAATGTATGCATATGTATGTATGTGGGTTATGTGTGTGAGTATGTATGTGTGTATGTTCTGTGTACACATATGTGTGTATATGTGTGAGTATGTAAGGTTGTGTGTGTGCAGAGTACTCGAGGAGTGCCTGTGATCTCTCCCCTGCTGTCCTCGAGCTCCGCAGCTCGTGCAAGCAGGAGCAGAGAGCAGGCAGGAGCTCTGCATCTTGGGGCCCCAGCAACGCTAACCCCTAGATTTCTCCCCCCAACCTCCACCACCACCTCTCAGGATTGCCTTCCGACTTTAAATTGCCAATCCTGGATAGAGCTGCCAGGAGCCCGCACCGGGCTACACCGGGCTGGTTCCCATGACAACGTGGAAGCCGCCAGACCGTGTTCATAAAACAGGTCATAAAGCAGAGGGAGGGGGAGTGCGGCTCCGGTGGGCACCGGGGCCTCCTCCCGTGCAGGACTCGTCGTCAACCTGCTGGCACCTGGGCTCAGGCCTGGCCCTGACAACGGTGAGCAGCTCCCCCACCCAGGGCGGGGGCCTTTGTCTCTGAGCCTCAGTTTGCTTCTCCAGGTATGGGCGTCACACTGGCCCCATGGCACCTCCTCCAGATAACACAGTAACTGTCCAGAAAGGTCTCAGTGAGATGCCCAGCAGGACTCAATTCAAGCCCCCTGGAGCCTCAGTTTCCCCTAACACTTTAGGGAGACTGTGTGACAGAGGGCAAAGGCCTGACTCCACCACTGGGAGAGATCCCTGAGCACAGAGCTGGGGAATAGCCTCCAGGTGCCGCTGGGTGTGGTTCCCAAATCAAACAAACCAAAGGACTTGGCTTTGAAGACCTGAGCATTCAAACCCAGTTCCATCAGTAGGCCACGTGACCTGGGACAAGGAGTAGAGTTTCTGGGCCAGACCTGTTCGTATCTAAAACAGAGGCTCAAATATCCATGGGTGCTTCTGAGAATTAAACCATTTGTGGAAACGCTTACTAGAGCCTGGACCAAAGACTTGCCACAGAGTTAGTAAATTAACAACTGTTGGTAACCATCGTGACTGTTGTGTGCCAAGCACTACCGGGATCATTAATTTTAATCCTTGCAACTTCTAATTATTTTCATTTTACAGATCAGCACACCAAGGCATTAGAGGCTAAGGACCTCGACTCCCCAGCAATGAAGGTAGAGTCTACATCTGGAGGGCTCCTTAGCCTTCCCTGCATGAACCAAGCACGGGTCCTCCAAGGCGGGCGCTTGAGTTCTGGCAGGACAGAAGAAGGAGACACTTGTGTAGAGTTTCTCCTTCTCCTTCCCTCTTCCACTGCTCTGATGAACAAATAGAGGCCCAGAGAGGGCTTATAGTTTAGGCAAGATGACAGCTGTGAGGATCCTTTCTGGTGAGCCCTTTCTATACCACCCTCTTCACAAGCCTTTCTGCTTAAGCCTTTGCACAGAAGAAAGCAAAACAATGGCTATCAAGATAACAGTAGTTGCTCGGATATGAGTGCCTGAGAGTTGGAGTCAGGAGTGAGGACAGCAGAGCCGTGAGCGGGGAGGGCCACATCACTGCACCACCCGCATCGCCAGGGAGAGGTAACGCAACCTGGCGCCCGGGGTGAAGTGGTAAGCAGAGCAGTGAACCCACATCTGCCGATCCCAGCCTGAGCCCCTGGGGCCCAGCCCTTCTCAGAGCATCTCTGTAATGTGCTCTTGAGGGGCACATCTGGGGGTGGCCTTGTGCTGCTGGACATGCTGGGCTTGACCAGTCATTGGCAGACCAGGAAGCTCACATTTCCCTGCTTTTTAAAAAATCCCTAATTCAGTCGTTTATTAACTCAATAAATATTTATTGAGGGCAGACCAACTTGCAGGCATTGAAGCTACCAGAGTGAACAAAGCCTGCAGACTGGGGCCTCTGGACCCCACCTCCGAATGGGGAGAGGCAGACAATAAGCCGAGAAATAGGCAGAGCGGAGGCCCGGTGGTGGGAGAGCTACGGAGAAAAGCAAAGCAGGAGTAGACTGCAGGCGGTGGTGGGGTTAGAGCAGCATCTCCCAGGCACTGACATTTGCACAGGGAGCCAGAGGAGTTGAGGCCACCAGAGCCGTGTGCGGTGGCCCAGAGAGGGCTCCTGGCAGAGGGAACAGACGGAACCATCACCTGGAGGTGGGAATATGTCTGGCATGCTGGAGGAACGGACACAGGGCTGGGCCGTTGGCTGGAGCAGAAACCAGCAGGGGAAGAAGTGGGGAGGCAGCAGGTGGGAGGTCGGACCCAGTTAGGGCAGCAGGATTTTCTCTGGAGTGCCCTGGGAATCATGGGGGCTTCTGAGCAGAGGAGTGGAATAATCTGATTTAGTTGGTAAGAGGCTCCTTCCTGACTGCTGGGTGAGGAGGGACTGCGGGAACCAAGGCGGGCAGGAAGATGGACTGGAAAGTTAGAGTGGGATGTGAGTGTCAGAGGGGGGAGGCTTTAGGAGGGGGTGTCAGAAGGGGGAGGCTGGAGCTGCAGGAGGGAGGAAGGATGCATTTGATAGGTCCAGCCCCAGGCTTCGTGGAAGAACCCTGCTCCAAGCAGACTCTAGGCTTCTTCTGGGCTTGAGCGAGAATGAAGACGTCATTGGCACGGTGGCGGGTGGCAGTGGGGAAGGTCAGGCAGTGGCCAGGCTCTACCCATCTCAGTTTATTGCTGTCTCACCTCATCCCAGTGCTGCTCAGGCTGGCAGGAGAGGCTCAGAATCACCTGAGGGACTTGTTAAAGTCCCAGAATGCCTCGGCCAGTGCCTGAACTTCCATTCAGAGGTTGTACATTTGCATCTCTGGAGTTCCCTGTAGATGTAGCTGCCCCTGGCCTTGAGGAACACACCATGATGTGACTGTGACAGCTGAGAGAAGGGAGATTCAAAGAAGCGAAGTGGCCCACCAGGACGGCACAGCTGGAAGGTGGCAGGAAAAGCTCGCAATCCAGCCACGGTGGACTCAGGTCCTGGGTCAGATTCTGCTCTAGGGAGGGGCAAAAGGAGATCCCGTAGGGGGGTCTCTCACCACCCATAACACACCCCTCACCTACTCACATTCACAGATGAGACATCCAGAAATCCTCCTGTCTCTAGCTGTTAAGGATTGCAGTGAGTGATCTGTTTCCATGGATGCCACAGCAAAGGGGGTTTGTGTACAAGGCTGAACCCTACGTCTGTCCACTCTATCCCTCCACACCGCACTTGGGCAGAATCTCCGGTGTCAGTGGGGAATCTCTTGAGACTTGCTGCAAAGTATGGCACCCTTGGAGCCTTGTTCTACCACCCTATGTGGCGACACTTCCTGTCCCCCAACGATTTCCATTTCTCTCACACTGGGCTCATGGAAGGCTTCCATTTCCTTGCCCTTTGGAAGTCCGGCTGGGCCGTGCGCATGGTTTAGTCATGGCAGGTCTGTGAGCAGAAGTGAGGCACGTCCCTTCCTGGGAAATGTCTACAGCGTTGGTAAGCATGCCATGGCTTATGATGGGAGACCTCAGCTTGGGGGTCTGAATGAGCCCTGGAGGGAGCTGGAGACGGACGTGTAACATGACCAAGGCGCAAATATTTGCTTGGTTTTGTTAGCCAGACACAGGCAAACTTCCTTGGTCAGATAGCGAAGATTGTAGACTTGTCACAGCCACTCAACCATGGCAAGTCGGCTGCCACGGCTCCTGCGTCGGTGAGAGCTGGCATCCGCATTCCATTAACCCTTAGGGAAACCAGGGACCAGTGTGCAGACTGGAGGAGTGGGTGCCTTTATCTCTGCATCTCCACCTGCTGAGGATCCTGCTGAGGTTTGTTGGGGACCATCCTGGTGCAGACCAGGAACCCCACAGGTTGTGTACACACACGCAGCCTTAGGTAGGGGCACAGCACCGGTGTTTGTCTTGTGGGTTTCTACTAGATCCTCTCCCCAGCCGTCTCCGTGCTCTCTCCAGTGAAGTTACTCTGCAGAGACCATACCCATGACCTCCTTTGTCCTTTGGTCCCTGGTTGGATGGGGAGAAGCAGCACAGAAGGACTCAGGAAGGAGGGAGGGAGGAAGAGAGGGAGGGAGGGAGGGAGAGAGCGAGGGGGAGGAAGGGAAAGAGGGAGGGGGAAGGGAGGGAGGGGAGAAGGAGGGAGGGGAGAGGGAGGGAGGGAGGGGGTTGGGGATTTATTCCCCAACCTTTCTCCCTGCAAAGTCATCTCCCTCTGGCTGAGTTCCTCTCCGCAAGTCACAGCCCCTGTCAGGGCACTGTCCCTCCCCCTGACAGCAGTTTCCTGCCTCTCACCCTTTTTTTGAGTGATAAATCACTCCACATGCACCAGCCCTGGGGTGCTATCTGATCCTTTTGTGGGTTCTGATCTCTGGCCCACCCCTCGTAAACAGTGGCTTTATTAAACTCAAATCAAATGACCCAACTAGAGGGTGCTGTCTGCTCCTGCTGGGACCCACAGGGGGCTCCTTGGAGGCGCACATGTCTGGGCTGGATTCAGATCAGGTCACCCCTTGGGTTGACTCATGTCATGTCTCTAGGCCCCCTGGGTTTTCTCTTCTGTACAGTGGGGCAAAAATAGCTTGCCGAGACATGATGTTTGCACGGTGTGTGTTGGGGGGGTGGGTGGAGGCAGGGAGGAATAAACACCCGTGATCAGAAAGGTGAGAAGAAGAGGAACGCTCACAAGAGCTTGGAGAGGCGGAGCCACCGGCCCGATGGTAGGATGATAGCCAGGGTCAGGCTGACTGAGACTGTTTTTGAGGTTACCGAAAAGGCCTGAGCCTCAGAGAGATGCTGCAGTCAACTCTGGGCAAGGCCTGCAGCGAATATTGCTGAAAAGCAAAGCCCGAGAGCAGGATGAGGTGACAGCCAGGTCCAGGCTCACGGGCAGGCCTTGCCTCTCCTGGCTGTGTGACCTTGAGGAAGTGACCCCATTTTTTGATGCCTTATCTGAACATAGGGTTAGGGGGCTGAGAGACAGCTCAGAGAGGGGTAGAGCGCAGGCCCTGAGTTCATCCCCGGCCCTGCACGACGCTCAGCTGCCACAGCAGGGCCAGGTGTAGCCCTGAGGGTTCCCAAGCAAGTCTGGGTGTGGCACCTCTGTGAAGCGAAATAAGCAAAGAGGATAAAAGTCGAAGCTAAAGTAAACATTGGCACGTGTGCCCTAGGAAGACGGCCGGGTCTCCTGGCCACCGAGCATGCTGGGAAATTCCTGGATGAGTGAATGATGAAGATGCATGTGCCATAGCTTAGCTGCCCCTGTCAGGAGAAGCTCCCATGAACGGTCACTTCTGGTCAACACTCATCATTTGGGGTGGTGCTTCGTCTTAGCGTCAGGCTACTGGTGGCACGGACTCCTGCCTTGGTTTGGCCCTGGATCCTGCCACTTTCCCACTTAAATCTACTTCCTTTCCAGGGAAAAGGGTTCCAGGGCTGCCCCTTCATAGAGATGAAGGGGAGTGCAGGCATCCTGGGCAGTGCCTGACAGAGCTAAGGAAAGGCCAGAAGCACACTTTATGCTCTGGGGCGGAGGAGTCCAGGGCCTTTTTAGGCATAGGCAGGTCCTGGAAGTGACCCTGACACAGGGACTGGAGACCCAGGTAATGTGTCATGTGACCTAGCACTACCACCGCTCTCTAAGAGCCTCAGCTCTCCCATCTGTGCCCAGAGAGAGTGCCCTGTGCCAGGCTACTCTCCTCACCTCTGCCTCTACTTGGCCCAGGAAATGGGGTGTCTCCTGGGAATGACCAGTGCGGGGAGGGGCAATCACAGATCACTGCCGCAGGAGCAGTGACCGCCCAGGAGGTGCCGCCAATGAAGGAAGGGCCCTAACGTCTAGTCCCCTCCTCTTCTCTGCTCAAGAGTGCCAGTCCCTCCTGCTTCCCTGGACAGGACAGAGTGCCCAGAGAGCAGGGGTGTGAGGGAGGTGGGGAGGGGTGCCAGGAGAGGGGGCTGCTGCCTCTGAAAGCAGTAGGGATGCACTGAGTCTCCCAGATCCCCTTTCTCCCTTGAGCTCTCTGACCGCCCTTGAGCCCAACCCTGCTGTGAATCTCATACCTGTTCTGGTATTTGCTTTGTTTTGTTTTGTGGCCACACTTAGCAGGTTTACTCCTGGCTCTACTCTCAAAGGTCACTCCTGGAAGTGTTTAGGGGGACCCTATGGGATACCAGGGATTGAACCCCAGTCAGCTGCATGCAAGGCAAATGCCCTCCTGGCTGTCCTGTCTCCTGGCCTGGATCATCTCAGAGCCCCTTGTTTACCACTTTTCAGCTCAAATCCTCCCCCACCTCCCATGCTTGGCCCTTGCTCCAGGATATTCAGCAGCTTGTAACTCTTGGGGGCTCGGGGTGCAGCTCTTGACTCCTTTCAGGTTTCTGTCTCCCTGTTGGCACCATGAGCAGGTGGGCCCAGATGGCAAAAAGTTCCTTTCCCACACGAGTGTGCACATTTCCCTGGAAATCCAAGACTTTTCCCACTGGCGGGCCCCAAACCTCCTGGCAATCACTCTTGTCAATAGACATCAAATACCTCCCTGCTCCCCGACCCACCCCCAACATACTCTCTCTCTCTCTCTCTCTCTCTCTCTCTCTCTCACACACACACACACACACACAAACCCTGAGTTCATTTCCCCTTCTTTCTAACACACTCAGCATCTGCTTTGGAGTAGTTTCCATGTTCTGACAACTTCCCTTCCTGAGGTCAGCAGATGGACCCCACGTTTTCTCAGGTTCCCGTCATAGTTCCCACCTTGCACAATCTAGCGCCATTTGTCTTAACACAGCCTAAATGGTCTCCCCAGATGTCTTCCCATGCTGAGCTCAAAGAAACTTTCGGGACTTCACTTGGGTGGGCATGTGTGGGATGGGGGTGGGGAGCTGAACTTGGGTTTGGTGACAGTCCCTGGAACAGGGACGCTGATTCGACTGACAGTCCCAACGGCTGGCCCCACTGGACACAGGGACAAGCTCACGCTAAAGACCCCCTTTCAGTGAGCGCACTGATCTCAGCCAGTGACCAGGTTGGGCTACCAATGTAGCCCATCAAAAGATAGTTGGATCTCTCGAGAGATGGGCTCAGAGACCCCCAGGCTCAGGGCTGAAGCTTCCTCAGACAGTGGATCTCATCCAGGGTCTTTATCCCTAAGCAATCCTCTTCAGGGTCTTCCTTCTCTCTCTCTCTCTCTCTCTCTCTCTCTCTCTCTCTCTCTCTCTCTCTCTCTCTCTCTCTCTCTCTCTCTCTCTCTCTCTCCCTCCCTTGTCTAATCCCATCTCCACAGCTGCTTCCTAGTGAGCCATACTAATGCAATTATCAACCAGTCCACAGTGAAAGTTAGGTTCCTCCCAGCAAATGTTAACAGCGACAACTAATATTTAATGAGCACATACTGTGGGCCAGGCAATATCTTACCTAATCCTTTCTGCAATCTCATGGGAAAGGGACTCTCGTCATCCTGTCTTACAATGAAGAAACTGAAGTGCAGAAAAGGAAGGAACTGCCTCAAAGCTGTGGCTCAAAGATGACTTTAAAAATCTGTGCTTCTGTCTGGCTCCCTCTGAAATCGATGGAGGCCAGCAGGGACAGGTGCCTGGCTAACTGTTGATGGCCATCAGTCCCCACCGCCACCTCCTCAGAGACTCACATCCGTCCCTGGCATGTAGATTAGCTCTTAATAAACATTTGTCCAAAGCGTGAATGTGAAAGGGCGGTGAGTGAGCAACAAAGGAGCTGTGAACAGTGACCCAGCGGTTTATCCATGTTGCAACCCCCCCACAAAACAAACAAACAAAACAGGCCAAACTTAGGCTGCAAAAGAAACTTTCTTTTGAAAGTCCTCAGCCCTGGATAAAATGGAGACCATGAGTGTGGGCTTCTTGTAGGTCCTCAAGCACCTTTAGCTCCACTTTCATTCTCCCTCACTCTCTTTTCCCTCCGTGCTCGGAAGATAGAGAGGAGGATGAAGTCCTGCCTCACTTCAGGTGCTCCCCCTCAATGAAACGGGGACAGGAATGTCCACGCTCACCTAGGTGGGGGCAGGCCTGGTGCCTGCATGGGTCGAGGAGGCAGGGAGAGGGAGGTGTGGTTCCAAAGCCCACCCAGTGCTGGCTTCCTGCCCCTTCTCTCGCTGCACGGTGATACCCTGCCAGCCTGCCGGCCTGTGGGTGAGTCTCGGGCCCGGCTGTCCCACTTTCAGCCAACAGCAGAGGGACGAACGTGAGTCATTGCTTCAACATCAGGTTTCTGCAGCTGCCCCTGGGCCAGCCAAGCCTGACTGGATTAGTAAGTGGATCACGGTCCCCGCCTCTCACGGTGCTCAGGAGGCCGAAGGCATCTGCTGCAGAAGACCCGGGGCTCGAAGCTCCAGTCCCCTGGGGCCTTGCTTCATGGATGGAGAAACTGAGGCCCCCAGAGGCGGAAAGGATCTATCCAGAGTCTTGCTGAAACTTGAAGGCAGGATAAGGATAGAACCTTTATTTCTTAGCTCCCACCTCATTCATTCATTCATTCATTCATTCATTCATTCATTCATTCATTCACTCATCCATACTCTGCGTCCTAGCTATGAAAGTTCTAGATTCTGCCTGCTCTGCCCTCTCCCTACCTCTCATCACCCTCCCCCTTTGGGCCTCACCACCAACTTCGCTCCCCTCCATGGCCTTCATCCAATTATTTTCCCTTGGCAGCTGTAGGGAGGGGGATGGAACTTTACAAAAATAAGAATTAGATCATGTTTCTGCTTGCACCCTCCTACAATTTCCCATCTCATTTCCCATCTCACTTGGAAGAAAAATTCATGGGCATGACTAAGGAGCCCCAAGATCTAGGGGGTCCTGCCTGTGACCACTCCTACCCCCCCACTTCACACACTTGGCTCCCATTATGTTGGCCTCTGCAGTGCAGCTGGAAGGTTGCGTGGTCAGCCCCTTTGAGCCTTGCTAAACCAGCTTCCTCTGCCTGGAAACTCTGTTCCCCCCAACCCACCCCTGGGCCCCACAGATGGTTCCTTAGCACAGTCTTATGTACCTCAGAGGCCTGGCTGAAGACACCCTTCACCACCCTCCACTGCACCCAGCCCCTTCAACCCCACCACCCTTCCCTGATTCCTTATAGCGCACAGTCCTATGGACATTGTCTAGTGGATTCACTGGCTTACTTGGTTGACTGTAGCCCACAGAAGTAGGTGCTTCCTGAAGGAGGGATGGGATGAGCTAGAGTGGGCTGCGGTAACTAATTCTCCAGGGTGGCTCCCACACATGAAAGAGTCTTTGGCAGAAAGTAGGTGCTCAACAAATACTTTTGAATGGCTGGAGGACTGAATGTATGATGAACAATGGGCTGGAGTGTAGAGGGGGTGAAGATTGATCTTGGGGCAGAGAATAGCCAAAGGAAACATCTACTTACATCTCCTCACTAATTTAATCCCTTAAATTAATCTCTACCCACAGGGCAGAGCCTGGCAAGCTACCCGTGTTGTATTTGATATGCCAAATACCAGTAACAATTATACACCTCATTCCCATGACCTGATGGAATGGATTGAGGCTCTTTATGTTCCTGGAGCAAGCAGCTGCCCTTGGGCTCTGCTAGCATGAGACAGGACATATGGAGATGTTACTGGTGCCCGCTCGAGCAAATCGATGATGAACGGGAAGACAGTGACAGTGAATTTAATCCCTCTCTATCTCCTTCCTGTCCTGGGCTTCCTCCTGGCTCCCAAGAGGCCCCCTTCTCCCGCTTCCTTCTCCTGTGACTGACTCACACTTAGTCTTGTGGCAAAGGAATTCACACTCAGGTGCTCAGGTGTGATAACAGTGCACTCTCATTTTAAGGAATTATTTTTTTTTGTTTTGGGGACCACACCCAGCCGTGCTCAAGACTCACGGCTGGCAGGGCTTGAGGGACCATATAACAGAGTGTGGGGGATCAAACCTGATTTGGCTGTGTGCAAGGCAAGCACCTTACTGGCTATGGTATCTCTCTGTCCCAAAAGGAAATTTTAATTTTTTTGTTGCTGTCATTTGTTTTGGGGTCACACCTGGTGGTGCACAGGGCTCACTCCTGGCTCTGCCTTCAGGGATCGCTCACAGGACCATATGGGATGCCCAGAAATGAACCTGGGCTACCTGCTGTATTATTGCTCCAATTCAGAAATTTTAATTCGAAGCTGCCTTCAAAGGTTGAAGCCAAAGAAATGAAGAGCGGATGGCGGAGCCTTTAGCTGGAGGATAGAGGAGCTGTCCCACCTCCTTGGGTAACATTCAGGATACAGCCATTCCTGGTTTCAGGTGAGAGCCCACCCCTCCAAGTCAGGACAGACCCTATGAGACTTTCGGATTTTTCTGGTCCCCGGCGTCTTCTCTCTTCCCTCCCTCGCCCACCACTTTCCCAAGATAAATCAACCAGGTCAGTCAACACGTTTTGATGAAAAAGAAACAAGTTAGTCTTTTGACTCCACAAAGTGGGTCTTTCTCAAGGCAGAGGGGCCGGGCGGTCGGGAGCATGTGGAATCAGCGTGGCAGGGCCACGACAAGGCCCCTTTTGTGTCCAGAGACAAAGATAGAGTGTCCCAGCAAGATGGGGCCAGGGCCTCTGCAGCGCCAGCTCGGCCCGGATTGGCTGGCCAGCAGACAAGTCCACCCCGTGACTGGGCAGCCCCGTCTCCTAGCCACGAGCAACCGCCCCCTACTTCCTCCTTTGGGCAAACAGTTGGGTAGGACTGAAATCAATCATGAAGCCAGACTGTCTGCTCAGTCCTGGCCACCTGGGACCATAGAGATGGGGGTGCTCCAGCCCCACAGGCCTGGGACTTGCAGAGGGGTGCGGGGGGTGGGAGGGAGCATCCTGAAAGCTGGGATTCCTCCACACTTTTTGGAGATGAGCTGACTTCTGGCTTTGCTTCTGGGCTGGAGGACCTCAGACAAGTCCCCACCTTTGGGACCATTTCCCCCACCGCGAAAGGCACGGTCACTGTGGTGGTGGCCAGCTGAGGTGGCCGCCCTGTGTGGCCCAGCACTGCGCAGCTTATGTGTCATTTCCCACCTGTCCCCTCATAAGATGCCCAGAATCCCGCTGCTCCCTCTCCCGTGGTCCTGGACCCAAAGTCGGGAATTCTCCCACCGGCTGAAGAAGAAACTGACTTGAAGGACATTTGGAGTCACTGGACTCCCAGGGAGCTCCCTGTAGCCCTTCTGTGAGGGTGCCCCAAGGCTCCCAGCAGCCCGATGACAGGACTGAGGTGCTGAGAGACCCCAGGCCAAGAGCCAGAGAGGAGGCGGCTGGGGCAGACCTGTAGCCCAGAACATGCAGCGTCTCAGCGGGCTCCTTCCCTTTCTCTCCTCGCCACTCCCTGCACACTGATCAGACTACTCCGCACACAGCAGCAGAGGAGGAAACCCTTTGCATACTAGTTGAAAATGTTTTGTTGTGGTGGAAATTTTCTTAAATGGAAATATGGTTGGGGAATGTTCACAGAAACAGAAAAAGACTCTCGTGTTCATCACACCTGGGTAACCAAGAGCTGGAGTGTGTGTGTGTGTGTATGTGTGCATGTTGTGTGTAAATGTATATGCGTGCTATGAGTGTGAGCATGTGTGTGCTGTGTGTGTTATATGTAAATGTGTGTTGTGTGAGTGTGAATGTGTTATATGTGTGTTACAAGTGTGTTTTTTGTGTTGTGTCTGTGTTGTCTGTGAGTGTGTAGTGTGTGAATGTGTATTGTGTGTGAGCATGTATGCGTGTTGTCTGTGAGTGTGTAGTGTGTGAATGTGTATTGTGTGTAAGCATGTATGTGTGTTGTCTGTGAGTGTGTAGTGTGTGAATGTGTATTGTGTGTGAGCATGTATGTGTATTGTCTGTGAGTGTGTGAATGTGTATTGTGTGTAAGCATGTATGTGTGTTGTCTGTGAGTGTGTGTGTTGTGTGTGTGCACGGGTGAATGATATGATTGGGGATGGTGCTGACAGCTGCCTCAGGAGCTGCACACAAGAATCCCTAGAGAAACCCTAAACACCCCCCATCCACCCAGTATTCTGTAACCAACTGCCCTGTAGTGGATGGGAGCTTTTATTTTTTATTTTTATTTTTGTTTGTTTTGGGGTGACATCCAGCAATGCTCAGGGCTTACTCCTGGCACTGCTCAGGGGACCATATAGGATGTCGAGGATCAAACTATGGCCAGTCACATGCAAGGCAAATGCCTTACCTACTGTGCTATGGCTCCAGTCCCCAATTTATTTTTATTTTAGCTGCGGCACCATAGATAACAAGACCTGGTAGGGTTTCAGGCATGTACTATTTTAACACCGAGTCTCCACCTGAGTTCTTCTTCTGCCATTGTAGTCCATGACCCCCCCTCCCCATCCTATTCCCCCTACGACCCCCACAAGGGTAAACTCAATTCCAGAGGTGAGTTCTCAGGTGCTGTTGCCTTTGGCAATTTGTTCTTCACTCACTACGTTTCTTTAGATCCTGCGTATGAGAGAGTTTGTTCTGTCCCTCTCCTTTCGGCTGACTTCACAAAGTATCAGCATGACACTTCCCAGATCCAAGACGGAGGCTGGAAACAGTTCAGTATCGTCAACCCAGGGGTGATGGAAGAGTTCTCAGTCTGGGGTGGGGAACACAAGGACAGAGCCCCCAGCTGCTAGGGTTGCTGTCCTGGGACAGGGTGTTCCTCTGGGACGAGACCCCGTCACAGTCAGATTTGGGACTTAGTAGGAGAAGCCCTTCCTAAAGAGGCAATTTTCTACCAAGAAGGTAGAAGTTGGCTGGGTGAGGGGTGGCTCAGATTCCAGATGAGGGAAGGGATCCTTGAACAAACAGGTAGGCTTCCGGGGCAATCTCTCTCATGAATCTGTGAGTTCCAGCCATCTGGTCTCCCAGACCCAAAAGTATTAATGGTGCTTCCATGTCCTGACAACTTTCATCCCCTTCTTGGCTGTGTCTTCTGGTCAGATCCTTCTGTCTCTGGCCCTAGGAGCCAAGTAGAAGGTGGCAAAGAAAAGCAAATTCAAGTACTGATGTCCTGTCACTGTCCTGGAGAAGTCCAAATAGGTTCAGGGTCAGTCTCTCGTTTCCCATTCACCCCTCAAATCACAGTGGACAGAAAGGATTTGTGAGAGGAAGACGAAACTTGGGAAGCAAAGGAGTCCTACCAGGGGAGTTGTACCCTCTGTGAGACTGGGCAATAGGGTCCAACAGATCCCAACCCTGGGGGCTCTCAGAACTAGGGTTGTCTAGGGGCGAGAGAGATAATCCAGTAGGTAGAGCGTTTGCCTTGCACATGGCCAACTCAGATTTTATCCTCAGGATCCCTATGTTCCCCAGAGCACTGCCGGGAGTAAATCCTAAGTGCAGAGACAGGAGTAACACTTGATCATCACCAACGACATAAAACAAAACCAAAATTAGAGGAAGAGCTCTCAGATCAGAAGCTAATGTCTGGATTGAGGGGAGGTGTGTCACTGAACTCTGAGCTCTGCTCAACTTGACAGAAGTTCTCCAGGTCACCTTGCCCTGGAGTCTGCGGGCTTAGACTCTCAGAGGCCTCCACATTAGAGGAATAACTTAGAAAGCTCTTTTAGGGTGCTGCGTTAGAATTGTGTTGAAGTAATGCAGAAATGTCACGTACTTTAGCAGCTTAGTTGAGAATGTTGTGTTACAACATCTTATAATGGTGTATCAGGGTATTCTACAGTCTGATGCCAGGATGGTGTGTTGCATGAGACGGAGCATTAGAACTTGGCTAACAGCGGAATAGAGTATTAAGCTGTATCAGAATGTTATCACAGTACACTAGAGTGTTAAATCAAACTACCATTCTGGAATGCTTGTTAAAGTGTTTCTTTAGGGTCCGATGTTGAACCTTAAGATAAAAATAAAAAGCTCGTGCAATAACAAAGGGCCCTGATGATGCCTGAGCTGTGACTTGACCATCCAGCTTTGATAGTGACTTGGACTCTCCCCAACTCTCCTTCTCCTAGGCAGTCAAGGCATGGTTCTCAGTCTCCTCATGTTTAGGGTCACTGGGCAGTCTAGTCTCTGTCATCTCTTAACTTTTTATGAGGCACTGAGTGCTGGAATCAAGCCCTCACCTTCTCCTGGACAGGAAGTTAAGAGTTCTCCGTTAACAATGAGATTGATCTTATCACTGAATGAATGACTTTCTGGGAGTAAACAGCTTCCTCACTGACAGGAAAAGTGAGTGGATCAAGAGACCAGGGTGAGAGAGACTGTGGTGGACAGAACCCACACAGGGCCTCCAGCCAACTGCTCAGCACCTCCTTAGAAGCACAATTGGGGATTCACCAGCAATAGAGCTCCTAGTCCTCCGAGCCTCACCCCCACCACAGTCCTGGGAAGCCCCCTCCTCCCCCACCACCACTGACTGACTAAAGGAAGCCACTAAGCTCTGCGCTATTGTCTCTACCTCACATCCTGGCCAGATCCTCACCACTTTGGAGTTCCACTCCCTTCCCTGTGGGGGTCAAGTCCTTCAAAACAAGGCTTTAGGAGCAGGTGGTTGGAGCAAAAATATCCCGAGTCTCCTCACCCTCACTCCTCCCAGCTCCTCAGAAACACGAGTGGTGCCAGGCAACTCGAGAACGTCCACGAGCTCACACATGCTCTCCCTCTTCTGGGCTTCTTCCGGGCGGCCTTGTTCTCCCACCCACGAACCCCAGGGGAAAATGAGCCAAGACAGCGAAGGTGTTAGAGAAATCTGACCAAGAATCAGGCTTTTGAGAGATTAAGGGGAGAGCCATGTTTTCTTTAACTCAACCTGGCTAGCACCAAAATGGGTCCCAAATGCAGTTTACTCAGAGCTTATATATAGGATAATATATAATAATTTATAATCCTATATATAATATAGGTTAGTATAGGATACACCAATTCTATGAGAGCAATTTTCTCAGTGCTCACAGTGGTTGCTAAGATATATCATGTTTGGTACAATCAGCGATGAATCCCTTCTGCTTTAAGTGCCATGTAGACATTTCCTAATTGTTTCTGTGACCTCCTCTGTACCATTTCAGCTCAAGAAACCAGATTGGTCTGGCCCTTCTGCTCTGCTCTGGTCAGAATTTTATGATTTATGACCTGTTCATCTCTGACCAGCTCTTGGAATGGGTGACTCAGAGGTCCCGCCTCTAAGTTCTTCTGCTCCTAATTTTCTCTCTACAAAGTGGTTTAGAGCATGAGTGAGAAGACCAGGTAGTGGCCCTGTCCTCTGAGAAGCTACTTCTCCTTCTAAATGACTGTCCTCACTGAAAAATGGGGTGAGGGTTTAGGTCTCATGAGACACACCTGCACAGCCTTTTGGCTCATCACCTAACACATGTCCAGTGTACTGAGCTTGTTGAAATGGACACTGGGTGGACCTAAGTGCATCCCACACCCTCATCCAGCTCTGCAGCCTGGGGTCTCAGCACCGGCCTGCCTGAATTGTCCGGTTTGGTGAGTAGCATCCATCCCCCATAGGTTCTACTGAGATTAAAGGGAAATCCACAGGAAAAAGGAGTCTGGAGTTCTGAGGGCCAGAAGAGGGTTTTCTTTAAAAGCTGACAGGAAACAGAGGTGGGTGGATAGGGGTGGGGGCAGGGAGGAGCAGGAGGAAACTGGGGACATTGCTGGTGGGGAATGTACACCGGTGAAGGGATGGAACACTGTATGATTGAAACCAAATCATGAACAACCTTGTAACTGTGTACCTCACTGTAATTCAATTTTAAAAAATTTAAAGGAAAAAGACTGACAGGAAGCCTGAAGTGTTTTTTTATCATTTGTTTGGGAGCCACACCTGACAATACTTAGGGGTTACTCCAGGCTCTGCACTCAGGAATTACTCCTGGGGCTGCTCAGAAGACCATATGGTATGCCGGGGATTGAGCCTGGGTTGGCCACATGCAAGGCAAACACCCTCCCCACTGTAGTATAGCTCCAGCCCTGATGTGTGTTTTATTTTTTTCTTTTAAAAAAGTCTCTTGAAGTTGCCAAGGCATCTGGTAAGACAGAGAGGATCTTGAAAGCCAGAATCAAGTGACTGGGTGAGGTTCTAGTCATACATTGCTTCAGTGACTGAGTTCTTCCTATCTTTGTTACTTGTAAAATACGGTTTAAAGGGGCGTTTGTTTCTCAGCACCATGGCAGAGACAAACAAGGAGACCTGACTCTTAACTATTCCAACGGCTCTCAGAAGCCTGGGGTTGGTGTGGGGGAGGTCTTACAGCAATGTCATACAGGAACGGAGAAAGAGGGAGTGAGAGAGTGAAAGGGAAAGTGTGTGTGTGTGTGTGTGTGTGTGTGTGTGTGATTTAGAGGAACTACAGTCTTTGGGAGTGATCCCCAAGTAACCTGAGACCCTGGGTTACCTGGTTACTTGGGACCCAAGTTACCTAGGGAGCCTGGGTCTCCCCAAGTTACAACTTACAGATGCTACACTGGCAGTGGGCACACATCTGAGGGCAGCTACCATAGGCCCTCTCATGGGCCCGCCACTCTGTGCCAGCTACCATGGGCCCTCTCGTGGGCCTGTCACTCTGTGCCAGCTACCCTGAAGGCTCTCATGGGCCCGCCACACTGGGCCAGTTACCGTGGGCCCTCTTGTGGGCTCACCACTTTGTGCTAGCTACCGTGGGTCACCTCGTGGGCCGCCACACTCACTGCTCTCTGTTCACTCTAACTGGCCAGTGACATGAGGCACTCAGACAGGCTGGCCTCCTGCTGAATGCTTTCTTGGCCCTTCATCAGCTCTCAAGTGTAGCTCCAAGTGCTGGGCCCCTAGAAATGTTTGCTTGGGAGACTTTCTGATTGCCCACACTCCTAAGAAGCTCCACTCCCATCTTCACGGTCAGCCCAAGTCTGGCATAGAAAGAACCCACACTCCTGGGGGAGGCGGTTGGGAGAGCAGAGGACAGCGAGTGTCCAGCACCCCCTGCCTTAGCTTTTGTCACACTCCTGACATCGGCTTTCTCTGTGGCTGCCTGCTGGGAACCGAGCAAACATGTGCTACGGTGTACGGAGCCGACAGTGGAAGCGAAGCAGTGAACAGCGGAGCCAGCACTTGCTCTGAACGTTACAGCGAACATTCGGGGCGGGGTAGAGAACACATCAGGACGCTTCGTTGTATGCATTTATGTTTATTGTTGTTACACTTTCCTGTTGAAGTGTCACTTTTTTTCAATATAGGATGTCCTCCTTTGTCTTGTGTGAGAGTGTTTGGTTGAAAGTCTGTTTTGTGCGATATTTATGTCGCTCTCCAGCTCTCTTTTGGTTGTCATTTGTGTGGAAAATCTTTTCCACTTTCAATCTATTTGTGTCTTTGGATCTAAAGTGAGTCTTTTGTGGATAGCATATGGCGGGTGCGTTAAAAAATCTATTCTGTCAATTTATGCTTTCAGATCAAAAGATTTAGCCTATTTACATTTAAAATAGATAATGATAAGAAAAATTTACTTTTTCCATTTTATTACTTGTTTATTGTGCATCTTTAAAACCATTTTTTTGCAGGGAGGTGTACCTTATATCCTCCATCACTGACTTCTTTAGGGCTTTTGGTAAATTTTTCTTTGCGGTGACATGTTTTGTTCTCTTTTCACTTTCTTTGATGTATATTCAGTAATTAGAAATATCCATAAAAACAAAATTTTAGTGATTACCATGGGTATTGCACCTCATACCTTCAAGTCATAACAATCAAATTAGAATTGACAGAACTTCGTTTTAATTGTATGCAAAGATTCTACCCCTACGCATCTCAACCTTCTCTAAATTTACATTATAGGTGTCACAAATGATGTCTTTTTACATTGTGTACCTAACATAGATGTCTAATTATTTTTTAGATGATTGAGAAATTTGATTATAGATGGTTTAAAGTATACATCTTCTTTGCAGAAATTACACAGTTATTTAAAATGAGAACACCAATACATGTGGTAGAAGACATAGCTGTATGATATATGGTCAACTGCAAAATAAAAAGCAGCGAACAAAGATATGTAGATCACAAGTGCAATTTGGCAAATAATACAAAAGTATTTCTATTTCTGGCTACCGGTGATGCATAATATTTTAAATTCATTTGTATTTGAAATCTTCTTTCTTTCTTTTTTTTTTTTTTTGGATCGCCAGCAATGCTCAGGGGTTACTCCTGGCTCTACACTCAGTAATTACTCAGGGTAGTGCTTGGGGGACCATATGGGATGCTGGGGATCAAACCCGGTCGGCTGTGTACAAGGCAAATGCCCTACCCATTGTGCTATCACTCCGGTCCCTGTATTTTAAATCTTGTCACTTATCACTTATGTTCCCATCGTTCATCGGTTTGCTCGAGTGGGCACCAGTAACATCTCCATTTATCCCTGTCGTATGAAAGTGTAGCCCAATGGCATCTGCTCACTCCAGGAACACAAAAAGCCTCAAACCTCAAACCGTTCATTCAGGTTTTTGATGAAGAAGTCTGACCATCTCGTAGGTGGGCGGCCATGCGTTCTTTGATATCCCGTGGAATCCAGTCAGTAACAGCTCTAGTCCAGCGGTCGTCCTTAAATCGCATTACATGTCTGCCCATCTGATTCTCATCATCTTGGCAAACGAGACAACAGCCTTGATTCTTGATCGTCGATGGAGGTTGGAACTTCAGATTTCTTCTCTCACTTGAATGAAGTGTGATACTCCAAGCCTGACTCTTTCGATTCCTCTTTGGGTTACCCGAATAGCCTTCTCATTCTGTTTTTGAAGGGCCCAGGTCTCTTGCTGAAAAGCTTGTAGAAAAAAAAAGTGGAGTCACCAACAATTAGTAGAGTATTTGCTTTTATATTTTTGTTTATCCATGGAACTTTGACCATTCCTGTCTTGAACGCATCTATTGGCATCTATTTTCTGAACCCTAGTCCCATTGCTGGATCTAGAATTCTTGGTTGAAAGATGCTTTTCCCCCAACACTTAGGTGTGTACTTCCTCTGCCTTGTAACCTTTAAAATTTCTGTTGGGAAAGATAAACAACCAAGGACAAAATCAGATTGAAGATCCCTTTCATGTGGTAAGTTCACTGTCTCTTACTCCTTTCAGAATTCTCACTTTGGCTTTGGACACTGATTATAAGGTGACTTCATGTGAATCAGTTAGAGTTAGTCCCACTGGAGTTTATTTGACTTCTCAATTTGTAGATATATGTCTTCTATCATATTGAAGATATTTAAGTCATTATTCCTTCAAATAAACTCTCCTTCTAGACAGAAGGTCTTTTGTTGGTCTCTCCCCAAATATGTATACTGGACCTCTGATGCTGTCCTGCAAATTCCATTGACTACATTTACTTTTCTTCATTCGTTATTTTCCTTTCTGTTCTTTAGACTTCATGATTTCATAAGTCTTGCTTTCAAATTTATTGATTCTTCAGACTGCTTGAATCTACCCCTTTGGTAAAATTCCCATTTGTCACTTTATTTTTCAGTTGCAGAATTTCTCTTTATGTCCTTTCTATAATTTCTGCCTCTGGGGCTGGAGCAACAGGTTGATGTTTGCCTTGCACATGGCCAACCAGACAGAATTTGCTCCCCAGCATCCCATAAGGCCCCCCAAGCACCTGCAGTAGTAATTCCTGAGTGTAATTCCTGAGTGCAGAGTCAGGAGTAACCCCTAAGCATCACTGATTATGACCCAAAGCGTCAAAAACAATTATGATTTCTACCTCTTTGTTCATGGCCTCATGTTGTTTATTATTTCTTTAATTTCATTTCATTTTATGGTTCCATTTTCTTTTAGATATTTGAGCATACTTAAGACAATTGTTATAAAGTCCTCATTTAGTAAATTCAATACCCAAACTTCCTCAGGGATCATTTCTATCTGTTAATTTTGATTCCTTCCATAAAAGGGGGCCCGCTTCTACCCATTGTTATTTTTGTATCTGAAAGAGAACATTTGGATCAACACCCATCTCTTTCAGCCTTTGCAGACCTGCTGTGTGTTGGGGTCATACTCCTCTAGCTGAAAGCTTAAATTTTTCTTCACTATTTTCAGAGCACATGGCTTACATGAGCCTGCATGTGGCTTTCTGGGTTCCTCCATAGACACAGATGTGGCTTTTTAAAAAAATACTTTATTATACCACCATTAGATATACAATTACAAAGTTGTTATGTTTGAGTTTCAATCATACAGTGTTCCAGCACCCATCCCTCCACCAGTGCCCATTTCCCACCACCAATGTTCTCAATTCCCTCCCCCTCCCCTAGCCTGCCTCTATGGCAGGTTCTCTCTCTCTCTCTCTCTCTCTCTCTCTCTCTCTCTCTCTCTGCCTCTCTCCCTTCTCTTACACAGTGTAAATTGCAATACATACATTTATAGGTTATCATGTGTATACTTTGCCTATATTCAATGCTCAGTTCTAGGCAGGTATAACCATTTTCAATGATTATTAGCACACTGTTTGTTCCCTTCTCTGTCTTACATAACCTCTGATTCCCACATGTTTGTGGTAGATTCCACCTATTGACAAAACCTCCTGATCCATGTTTTGCCTGACCTTGGATATTGGTATCATACTATACATATTTATATCAAGCAAATAAATGCAGTCATTCTATATCTGTCTTTTTCTCTCTGGCTAATTTCACTCAACATGATCCTCTCCATGTCCATCCATTTATAGGCAATTTTCATAACTTCATTTTTCCTAACAGCTGCATAGTATTCCACAGACACAGATGTTTTTGAATGTCGTATTTTACTAAAGAGTTTACCCCAGCACTCCACCTTCTTCCTGGGGCCCCAGGTAGTTCATTGTGTGTGTCCTTTATTGGTATAAGCTCTTGTCTCAGGCTTCTGTTGGTCTAAAATACTCTTGGATGGGCAGGAACTGTTCCTGCTCTTTCTCCCTACCTGAGTTCCAAGTTTCAGTGAAACAGACACCTGTTCTTAAGGTATTTCTCATCAGGTTAAAATTACATGTAGGGGAGGGAGTCTTCTTTCAACAATCTCTGATTTAAGGAAGAAGACTGGGAACTAGGGTGCTGCTTCTACCAGAGCAAGGGCATTGCTGCTCCAGGCGGAGAATGGCACAAGGGCTAGTAAAACATCCGCAGAACTTTCCCTCTTATTCTAAAGTGGTTTTTCTTGATGGGGTGTGTGTGTGTGTGGGGGGAGCAGGGGGTTTCCTTGGTTACTGCAGACCTGTGTTTTATTAGTTTCTCCTTTTCAGGAGAAAATGTTGATTTTAATTTTTGCTTTTCAGGTTTCTATGGGAAACCCAAGAGCTTGGAGCATCACTGTCTGTACTTTTGATGCCTCTGATGGACAATGCATCACAAACACTTGGTGTCTAATTCCACACTACAGGGAAATTAACAGCTGTTACTGCATTAAGGTATACAAGGCTGAGCTACCTTGGTGAGTGGGATCAGGGAAGACTTGGGGAAGGAATAGATTCTGAATGGAAAGAAAAACAGGAGCAGGGTCTGAGGAGAGGGTGAAAATCAAGCCTATAAGGTGCCAAAGAAACAGATTCATCCTGGTCCGGTTGGAAGGTGGACATGCCTGGAGCCCGGGGAGGGTTATGAGCTGATGCCAACAGCAGCTAGCACAGGACAAGTCTTTGCAATCTTTGCAGACATGCTGTGTGTCCACAGACAAGGAGTCAGGGTTTTGTTCTAACTGTCATGAGAACATACTGAGGGATTTAAGAACCAAAGACAGCACATGACTTTTGTCTAAAATGGCAAGGCTGCTGCGTCTTAGCATGGGGACAGGGAGACTGACAGGGAGACCAATAGGGTGATCAATTGCAGAGCGATGAGGCGGAGCCCGGAACTCAGGGCCCAGCCCTTGACAGGAGACATGACAAGGAGAGAGTTTTGCACAAACATCTGGCAGCATCTTGGAGGGTTGGTAGAGGTGGGCCGGGCATACCCCTGGCCAAGTCAAACCCTGTCTGGTGCTGGGTGAAAGCCAGCAGAGGGATTGAGATGCAGGGTGCCCTTTTACTTCCACGGGCTTCTTTGGAAGTTCTATGCCCTACCTCCTCCTGCTGTGCTCCTATTGGAGGAAGAAAAGACAAGCTGAGTTCCAAGGGTTGGCAAAACCGGCCTCTGAACAGTTTCTGTTTTTTCAGACAGAAACTAGGACCATTGAGAAGATGGAAGGCGGGGACACACCGTGGCCGCATACTGAGCCCCTTCAATGGGGACAAGTCCCATACATAGATATCTGCGTGCTCAGTGTGCCTGAGGTCAAATAAAAAGACTCTAGAGCTGCACTGGCCTGGCCAGAGTCCCGGCTGCCTTCCCTCTCTGAGCCGTATTTCCTTCCTCGGCCTCGTGGGGGGCGATGGCAGAACCCCACAAGCCTGACTTCTCATGAATGAGGTGAGATTATTTGTACAAAGCACCCAGCAAGTGGCCGACTCACAGCGCAGGATCTTTGCAGCCATGTTATGATTTATAGGAGACTCTGCCAATGGTCGCATGCTGGGGAGAAACACAGGGTTCATTGAGGAGAACGTCAGAGGCAACCGAGCTTTCTTCTTGTTTCCTGAGTCTTAGCTTGTCTTCCACAGACAGAAACGTCCTGGGGAAAAGAGCAGAACAGGAACTGTGTGGTAGGGAGCCACATGCGGCTGGTGTCACCGCCTCCTTGTACACAGGTGGATTTAGGCTGGCCTGGAGGTAGGGTTGGAACTACGAAGGTCAAAATGACGGAAGCATGGGTGAGGAGGAGGAGGCAGGCAAGAAGGGGAGCAGGCTTGGCCAAGGCAGGACTTTGGGGGAATGAGCAGAAAAGAGGGTGGGCTCTTTTGGGTCTGTGGAGGATGGGCACAGGACATCAAGTCCTTGTCTGTGAGCAGGTCCCGGGATGCCAGGACAGGGAAGTTGGGTCTGGCCGTCCTATTGGATGTGAGGTGAGTGTTTCTGAGGGCAGGGAGGAGGTTCATTAGAGAGATGAACTTTGGGGGGAGATTACACTGTCAGCTTTGATGCAACCCAAGGGCCGTGATTCCTGCTTGCAACAAAGAACATGCCCTAAGCCCAGGGTACTCAGTGCCAATCTTGGACACGGGTGTGGACAGAGAGGTTCTAGAGCATTGCTCTCCTGCTTTTCTTTCTTTTTGTTTGTTTTTTTTTTTTATTGTGGTACCACGCCTCGCGATGCTCAGGGGTTACTCCCGGTTCTGTACTCAGGAGTTATTCCTGGTGGTGCTCAGGGACCGCATGGGATATCAGAGATCAAACCCGGGTCTGTAGCTAGCAAGGCAAACGCCCTCCCCACTGTACTATCACTCCAGCTTTCCCCAGTCTTTCTACACTTGCACCTGGCCCTTGTCGCCATCCATCCACAGGCCAGCAGTTCTAACCATTGCGGTAGACAGTGGTCTTCAGTCTTCCTCCAGTGCAGGCTGGTTCCTGTCCACAGACCCAAAGATCACTGTTCTAGAGGCTCGAGGGGAGAGACCTAGGCTTGGTAACTGACCTGGGAGTGGCAGGGGTGAGTGGGAACCCAAGGTTTCCTCCCAGATGGCCAGTTGGTATAACTGGGCGCTTGGAATGATGTGCAGGTAGGGGTGGGAGAGCAGGAGTGGGTCTGCGGGTCTGCGCTCGGAGAGGCCCCAGGATTGGGAGGACAGGACAATGGTAATGCCCTTAGTCTAAGGCCCTGGAGGGAGGTTGTGTAGGGAAGCAGCAATGCCCGGAGGTGGCTCCATGCCGGCCCTCTTCATCCTCTGCTGTCAGCCCCCTTCTTCTCGTCTTCCACTTCCTTCCCGGTCCTCGGTTAGCTGCGTCATTTTAGGGAACTTGAAAACCAGGCCTCGTGTCTTTAACTTACAAAATTATACACTCCAATGAGCCGGAAAGGGGCTTTTGGAATAATTCTATTGAAAATATGTGGGTTTTCGCCTTGAAATGATCTTCCTGAAATTATCCCCTTTCTCTCTTTATAAATATTAAAAAGAAGGAATCAGAGCTTAGTGCTTTAAATCCCTATTCAGGGACTCTCTCATCTGCCTCCCAGGAAGGCGATCAGTCATTGCTGAGGGAGAAAAGAAGCAGGCTGGCCGCCTCTTTAATATGATACGATACCCTCCTTCCGCCTGAAATCCACCCTTTGGAGTGCCCCTGACCAATCCCTCCTAGTCCTCCCCTGCAGCTAAGCCAGGATTTGCTGGAATATTGTGTGTCGGTGTGGGGGTGGGTCTGTGATGGGGAGGAAAGGAAGGTGAGGAAGGCTACAGAGAGAGGAGCTGCGAGTCAGAGAGAAGGGGAAAGGGAGAAACATAAAACAGAGAGAGAGAGAGAGAGAGAGAGAGAGAGAGAGAGAGAGACCCAGAGCTAGAACCCGAGGACAGCAAGGCATGACTCTGGGAAAAGCAGCAGCTGCAACTATGAGGAGACAGGGGAAAGACGGGAAGGTGAGAAGAGGTAGAAAACAGCACCAGGGAGCTCCATGCTGGAGACAGAATGGGGCCCATGGGGGTGCCGGTGATGAGGGACCCAGAGTCCAGGAAGTCTGGCTCATCCACTGCAGGATGAAGGTTGGCAGCGCTGAATCCAAATGTGGAGCTCAGGAGCCAAGAACATCAGATGGAGTCCTCCTGGGCACCAGGAGGCCTCAGCACCACAGCTCAGGGCCAGCAGCGGCCACCCCTATGTCCAGGGAAATTAGAACAGAGCAAGTGGCTCATAGGAGACCTGGCGCTGGGCAGGCTGAGTTCAAGACTGGCTTGATCAATCACAGCTTGTCAACTTGGACCTGCTGTCCATGCTTTGGAGCTTTGGTTTTCTCATCTGGAAAATGGGGGGTCACAGGGGGGCAGCTCCTCCATCACCCCTGGGGGTGTTGTGCAGCCTGTGGGGGCCACCAGAGGGCCTGGGTGCCTCTGCTGCTTCTTATTCTCACCACTCAGCATCTTCACCCCAGAACCTGGGAGTGAGGGGCACTCCCCTACCTGCACCCTGAAAGGGAAAATTTACAGGGTGGGAGGTTCTTTGGGGCTGGGGAAATTCCCACAAGGCTTTCCTTGGCAACTGTGGTTGTGGGAGAGGGAGGCTGAGGTGGGCTCTGACTGTCTCCACGCTCCCCCAAAGGGAGGGACGTGCTGGGTGTCCAGGTGCTGGCGCTTCCGAGTGTCCTTGAGCCCACCCCCCCCCCCCCGGGCCTAGACACCTATCACCAGCTGAGAGGGGCCATGGGGCACAGTCTGATTGCGAGCTGCCCAGCTGGGAAGGGGAAGGGTGTCCCCAGCCCACTCCCTCACCCCCGCCTCCCTGCCAAAGTGCGGCAGGAACAGAGGCCCTGGGCCTTCTGAAGGCTGTAGCACAAAGCGCGGTGGTGGGTTACCGGTTACCACATAAGCCAAGTCCTTGATCTACCGTGTTTGAGGAAACCCTTTGTTCCTTCCAAGCCTCTGTTCGCTCAGCTGGGGCGGCTACAGAGACCGGAGCAGTGAGGTTTTTTCTCTTTCTTCCTTTTCTTTCGGGCTTTTTAAAAATAACTCTCTGGCCCATTCAGGCAATGTTCCAGAACCGGGTTCCCAGGCTGCAGTTCCGGGTCAGGAGCTCTGGCGGCCCTGGGATGACCTGGGAAAGTGTGAGAGCCCAAAAGCCACAGTGTGTGTGTGTGTGTGTGTGTGTGTGTGTGTGTGTGTGTGTGTGTGTGTGTGTGTGTGTGTGTGTAAGGGCAAAAGATATTAAACCTGTGCTCAGGAGGGAAACTTCAGCTCAGACCCATGCTGTGAGGTGAGGCTGGCGAGCACACACGCCCTGAAGCTGGCAACACCGTCCCCGAGCAGGCTGACCTGGTTCACCTCCATTCCCTTCTGGACGAACCACAGTTCCGTGAAGTGCAATGTCAGAGGCCAGCGCAGAGAGGCTGCTCCTCTCCAGAGCGGGGTCCACGCCAGTCATTGCTCACCATTAGTCAACCCCCTCCTGCCAGAGCTTGGCAGAGCCCCCAGAACCCTTAGAACACAGCAGCCCATTCGATCCAGCATGCAGAACTAGGCCTCCTCCCAACCCTAACCCTAACCTTAACCCTAACAAGACAGTCTCCAAGGGCCTGAGGTAAAGTGGGTCCTCCGTAAATATTTGTTGGATGAATAGAGCATTTTTTTGAAAGTTCTTACTCCATGCCAGGCATTGTTGAAGTACTTTCCAGGCAGAGAATAAAACAGAGTTCCCGACCTCAATCGAACATGTGGGCGAGACAGGCAATAAGCAAATAAGCATCAAACTTTTTTATATGTCAGGTGGTAGTCAGGGCTATGAAGAAAAATGAGCCCGAACCAGACAATAGAGAGCGACTGGGATGGGGGACATAGATAAGGCCACCGGGCGAGGCTGCCGCTTCTTTTTCTCTAACAAATACCTTTATTGTATTTTGCAAAGGGTTACACAGCTGATGGATTCAGTAATGATGCAGAGACTTTACATCATCCTACACGGATGGATGAAAACACACACATGCTTGAAGCGCAAAGCTGATATTCACTGAGAACTTCCCTGCTGAAAGACCCAAATCTCAATGAACAACCCCACTGGAGGCAAGGGGTGGGCTGCTTATGAGATGTCGGGTGAGTGGAGGGGGAGGTGGTGGCCCAGAGAAATCAAGCCAAGTGAGAGACCCTGATGATTCTTTCACTCTGAGACTTTGAGTCTAGACCAGCTTTCCACCAAGATTCTATTTTCTGTGGTTTAAGATTCTAGAATCCGTGAATGTAGGAACCAATCTGCTGCCCTCAGTGCCCATGAAAATCATTCCAGAATTTTGTGACTGAAACTGTGGGATTCACAAAAGCATCTTTTTTTCGCCTGAATAGATGAGGGCTTCATTGCCTCCCCTCTCTCGCTACCCCTAGGAAACAGCTGAAAATAGAAACCGTCAAAACAAGATCCATTCCAGCTCGGAGTGCCATAGTAAACAAATGGTCTCATGTTGCTCCAATGGTTTCATGGCAGTAGTTCCAGACAAGCCCATTCATGAAGAATCTTCTGTTGGAGAGGGGTAAGCCAGAGGGGCAAGGGATGGTCCCTGGCTAGTTCTTGGGTATTTGTGGCTCTGTACTGCCCCTCAGTAAGGGGGATTCTCTAGGGAGCCTGGTGGGTTTCAGACCCAGAGCCCTGGTGCTGTGGACCGGACTCCTTGGTCTTTTGAGGACCCAAATGGAGGATAAAGAAAGGCCTTCTTGGGTTGGAGCGATAGCACAGCAGGTAGGGCGCTTGCCTTGCACATGGCCAACCCAGGTTCGACCCCGGCATCCCATATGGTCCCCTGAGTACTGCCAGGAGTAATTCCTGAGTGCAGAGCCAGTATAACCCCTGGAGATTGCTGGGTGTTAGCAAAAAGGGAAAAAAAATACCTCCTAAAGAAGATAGCTTTAGAGCTGAACCCATAGTCAAGAGGGTGCTGGGGCCCATGGTTAGCCCGGAAAATGAGTCCTGCAAAGAGGAAAGAGCAGCTTCAATGCTCTTGAGGTGAGAAAAGAGCTTGGCTTGCCCCGAGGCAGTTGGAGAGCAGGGAAATGAGAGATGAGATCAGAAAGGCAGGCAGGGAGGGAATAGGGTTCAGAATATAGATATGTTCAAGACAGGAAGGGTCAAAGTTCCATGGGTAAACAAAAAGCTCCGTATTTCAAAATTCTTGAGTGTTCACGGAATAATGACCTGGAGAGCAAGAGTGAAATCTAGAAGGCCAACGGGAGACTGGGACTGGACCCCATGAGAGGATGGTGCTCAGGGTTTAGACAGCGACCGAAGGTCCATCTAGATGTTCAGATGCCCTTTCATTCCGTTCTTTCTTCCACTCCGCTCTCTCTTCATAACTTCATCATGTCATTCCTTTGTCCATCCAACTTGCTATTAACCAAATACTGATGAAGTGTCTCTGGAAAGTCAGGTACAATGGTGAAGAGAGAAGAGCCCATGCAGCATGGTTCCCAACGAGAAGAGCTCCCAAGACAGCAGGGGACACCCTTTGCAGTGCAAGAGTCTGAATGCTCCAGCTCAGGAATACACATGAGACCCCAGGGGATCCTATCCAATGGGCCTGGGAAATGGCAACCCTGAGGAGGTGTTGATGCTTGAGCTGAATCTTTTTTTTTGTTCCCACTAGTTTGATGGACCGCAAGGCCGCAAGCGGCCGCACGACTTAGGGGCCCCATGGTCAGCATCTAGACCGCGAAGGTGGCGGCTAGTGTGGTGAGCGGAGTCTCATCCGACTGCTTCCGGGACCCCCCAGAGGTGATGATCCCACTCCCAAAACCCATCTATCTTCCTGGGAGCCCCATGGTCAGCTGAGCCTGGGGAGAGCCGAGTTCCAGCTTCCCCAGCTGCGTTTGAGACTCTGCATGTTATGGCTGGTTGCCCCAGGGCAGCTCGAGTTGAATCTTTTGAAGGACATAGACTTGCTGGACAGCCAGGAGTTTTCCTGTCTGCGAGACAGCCACTGTGCGTGTGTCTTCTCTCGGCACTATGACGTCCAGGTTGGTGGCTCCACAGGCGTGGGAGGGACACCCCGGAGAGGTGTTTAGGTCAACACAGGGAGTGATGAAATATATGCTTGCAAGCCTCCTGCTTAGCACTGCCTGCCCCTACCAGAGCTGAATAATTTAATTAAGTACCAGCTCTTAAACAAGATGCAGCTGTTTACCAGATGTTGCCTTCCGCCCCAGATGGAGGTGCATCTTGGCGACGGGGACGGCATTTCCAGGGTGCCTGATTTGTGAAGACTGCAGAAGGGAAGGAGATTTAAGAGGCCGCCATTATTATTTCATGAGCGCCATTCGTTACACGCACCCCCGCTCCACAGCGCCACTAACGCATGCCCAGCCTGCTCATTGGCACTGGGTTGGAGACAGAGAGACAGGTTGGCAGGGGCCCAGTGAGTTTGCTGGTTCTTACTCAGAAAGCAAGTTAAGAAAAAAAAAGAAAGAAAAAGGAACCGTTTGACTGCCCCAAGAACTTTTACGATCGTTGGGAAATGCCTCATACTTTATTTTTCATAGAAAGGACGCACATAGCAGGAACTATTTATCAAGCACCTATTCAGAGCCAGTGATGTGCCAGGCATGACCTCAGGACCTTTGTCCTTGTTTTCTCCTCTATCCTGGGTCTGTGTTTCCTTCACATGCCCGTATTTTCTCCTTGGCCTTTGCGGCCTGCCCTGAAATGCCACCTTCCAACTAAGGCCTTAGGCCGCACAGAACAGTGGCCTCCCCATCACTCCCTGCTCCCTAACCTTGCTTGGTTTCCCTCCATCCAGTATGTGCAAATTTGTTCACTGTCTGCTTCTCTCCTCTTCGAGTTCAAGTTCCCAGGGCAAGAATTTTTTGTCTGTTTTATTCATGTTGACCTCCCTAGTGCTCCAAAGAATGCTTTGACGAGACAACTCTATAAATATTTGCACAACGGGTGGATGAATGATCAATGGACCTCATTGAGCAGATGAGAAAAGCGCCTAGGAAATAAAAATCACTTTCCTGAGAGTTGCACAGCCTGAAAGGGCCGGGTGAGGATTTGAACTCGGGCCTTTTCAGCTCTAACGCTCTGTCCCTTGTATTAGGGTTCTCCCTTCTATTTCCTTCACCGTGGTCACCACCACCACTGACTTATCCTTGGGTCTGTTTGGGGGTTCCACCCTGAAACAACAGCTGAAGTCAAGTGCCTCCGTTTGCTTCACAGTTCACTCTCCAGCAACCAAAACAGTGCCCGGCCACCAGAAGTACATCCTTGCGAAACCAAGGCAGGAAGAAAGGTTCTGGAAGGTTCTGGGGTTCTCTCTGCACCCTGATTGGTGTGGAAGGGGTGGAAGGTGCCCCAAGGAACCTAATTCACCTCCCACAACCTACTTCCTTCTTTTCAGGAGCAACACCAGGCAAGGTAGGCCTTGGCCAGGCCATTTCAGGCAGGAAAATGGAGGCTCTGGCAGAGAAGCAACAGCCTTGCCCGATGGCATTCTTCCAGTGAACAGAGTGCTGCCATTTGAACCCAGACCTCCAGAGGTCACAGGTCACTGCCAAAGGACCCCCACTTAACTCTTGCTGGCTTGATTAAGTTAATTTACCCCATAGCAACTGCCCTGCCGGGAAGCAGCCCCCGCCCCACTCCCACCCATACAAACAACCAGGGCCTGCTTTTCCTCCCTCAAGGTCAGCGGTGTCAGGGCCAACTCGAAACATCCTTAATTCCCAACTCCTGGTTTTGTCCATTTAAGTGCAACTTTGATGTTATTTTCACCCAAGTCCCCTGTCGACTTCAATGGAAGCTTTGAATCCATGAGGAAGGTCAGACAGCGTCTCTTTGGAGGTGGCTCAGGCAGGCAATGGAAATCACATTAGCATACTCATTATCATCAAGGCCCTTTGAATGCGTTTCAGCTGTTCCCTTAAAGTGACTCTGTGGCAACAGATCTTTTCTGTTCATGCTTTCCTGGGCCTGCTGCGAGGCTGCCGCTGGGGCCCGTGTACTCCTCTCTCTGCCTCCCCAGTGGTGCTGGCGAAGCCTAAGGGGAAGGAAAAGCCCAGAACGTCACCCAGCAGCGCCTTCTCCCTAGGCTGAGGCCTCAGTCTGCGCTGGAGAGAGAAACTCTCCACATCACTGAAGGCATCACAGTGGTGCTGGGAGAACAGGACAGGTACAGGTAATGTGAGGGTTCACGCAGGTGCTGTCAGAGCCACGAGGCCCCTGGGTGGGCAAAGAGGAGGGTGGGTCTGCATTGAAAAGATGTTTGCTCAGCTCTGGAAAGTGCCAGAAGGGATGGGGGGTGGGGGGGAAGAGCACACTAGCACCTGTGTTAGGCATCCCCTCACCAGACCACTGGGATTCAAGTCTTGGGGAGAAGGTTTCCCTGGGATCAAGGTCTTTCAACATCTCCAGATGCCCCCAATGTGCCAGCATGCAAGTTGGAAAACAGAGCGGAGCTTGTCTCCCATCCAACCCAGGGAAGGAAAAGAAGGGAAGGAAAGAAGTTTTGGGTGGATGATAGTGGCGAGGCAAGCCATAAGAAGTCTTCTGGGAATGTGCAGAAAGACTTCAGCAAAGAGACATTTTTGTTTGCCTTGCTTTGATTTGGGGCCACTCCTGGCAGTGCTGAGGAGCTACTTACTTCTGGTGATGCTCAGGAAGCCCATGTGAGTCACCAGGGCTTAAGCCCACCATCTCCCTCCCCACTTGCATCCACAGGCTGGGAAACACTAAATAGCAGAGAAGAGAAACAGCGCAGTGGTCACACCCCCTTCACCTGCGCCGTTGGTCACTGGGTGGGTCCCTCCTGCCAGGAGGACTTCGGGGTGTACACCACCGGGAGGTGAGCTCAGCTTCCCGGGGACCCTCTGTCCGGTCCGGTCCATAGTGCTTCCCAGGGGATTCTGCAGTGGCAGCTCCTGGGTGAGGACAGTCCCCATGCCAAGCCGGCTCTGACAGACAGCCAAAGGCTGCAACACTGGGACTTCGTATGAAGGAAAAGAACAGTTGTTTTTTTAAAAAGCAGTCCCCACCTCTCTGGACTGGTTCTTCCTGGCCTCTTGTGTTTGGGGACAGGCCCTGGGGGTTTACACCTAACAGGATCAAAGAAGAAGCAAAGGGTTAGTCTGGGAGATCCCAGGGGTACAGCTGGGCCACCCAGGAACCTGCCAGACAGCCCCTTCTGTGTTCCTCTCTGTTCACTGACGAAAATGCACGGAGCGCCACTGTAAGGAGAAGGGGAACAGGGAGACACTGCGCCCCCGCGGGTAGGGGAGACCCAACGCAGGAGACCGTACCCATGGGCATAACATCCACCCGCACACCCGCCACACACTCCCCAGCGGGAAGGGAACTGGATTGCGTGGCATTTCCCCCTGAAAGGTGCCCAGGGAAGCCGCCTTGTCGAGGCGACAGTGACCTTTGAGCAGCCCCGAACAGGCGGAGGGAAGAAGCCCTCCTGGCAGACAGACCTGCAAGTACAAAGGTCCTCGGGACTCCGGGTCAGTCAGTTGAGGTTGGGGTTCAGGAGCCAGCCTCCACCCAAATGTGAACTGTGCACAAACTCAATCGCAATGCACCTCCAACGCTCCGTTTCTAAGTGGAGGATCTGAGCCGTACTTCGTCTCTGGTCTCTGGGTTGTGGTCAGGAGCCTGTGAGCTAATCAATGAAACACTTATAGAACAGTGTTTAATTAGGGCTCCAAAAGGTTAATTACTGTTGTCATTAGCGGCTGGGCAGCGCCCCTGCAGTGAGGTGCTCTAAAGGCATGCTCTCCCTCCACCCCTCTTGAAATCCAAAGGAGACGTGTCCTCTCTGCAACGCCACCATATAGGCTAGAAAGTGTAGGTACCGAGTGACTGGTGATTTGTGCCCCAGATCCCCAGGGAAGGGGCGCAGAACCAGGATGTAAGCCAGTCTAGAGGTTCTAGCACCGCCATGTTAAACCATGTTAAATCACCCTCAACGGGATGTGTGTGAACGCCCACCCTCCGTGAGGCTGGGGGTAGGAGCCCCCATAGGAACAGCTCTCGCTCTGCCTCTGACCCCGCCTTCTAAAAAAGGGGGCACATGTGTCAACCCTTAAATGCGGCCTTCTGAAGTAGGGACTGCACCTATTACTAGCATGGGTGTGCAAAGGCTGTTTCTCTCCCCGTCCTAGGTGGTTGGAGTATCTGGAAGAAGGCAGCAGGGACAGATTCCTCCTTCAGGCTGAGAGGTACAGACGCTGAGACATGCTTAGCACCCACCAAGACAACAACGGAAAGATGTGAAAGCTGGTCTCTGGCACTGCCCGCTTGGCTGCTCCCCTTTGCTCGGGGCCAAACGGAAGCGAGAGTTGCTGGCAACCTTCCTATGCTATGCGTGCAAGAGCGAGAGGCAAAGCAAAAGGGAATGAGGGCTGAGACCAGAGAACCTCAGAGCTGGGAGGCACGGAATTTAAATGAACCCAGAGGAGCCAGCAGGGCGCGGGGCGCACCCTGAACACTGCTCTCTACCGAGGCAGCTCTGCGAAGCCTCCTGCCCCAGGCCCCGGACTGAGCACACGGGAGAGGGAATGACACGAATTGGTGGTGTCAGTTTAATTTCATGAAATATGCCCACCTGCCCCTGGGCGTTGACGTGGGCTTCCCCACTGAAGGATGTCAGGGAGAAAAGGGGGAGTGCAAAGCCATCTGCAGCCTTCAAAGACTCCTGTGCCGAGGGTGGGCCCTGTCCACGCTCCAGAGCGTTGCCAAGAAGCTTCCCTGGGCTTCAGTATGTAGGTGTCTCCGCACATCCTGGCAATCTGACAAAGACCAAAACTTACGCCTTAACTACTCTGTGTGCTAACTAACTATGTAAAGTAACTACTCTGTGTGGCCTGGGACGAGCCACTTAATCTCTCTGAGCTTCATTCATTCATGTGTAGCCTTCTCCCTCCCTCCTTCCCCTCCCTCCTTCCCTCCCTCCTTCCCTCCCTCCTTCCCCTCCCTCCTTCCCTCCCTTCCTCCCTCCCTCCCTCCCTCCCTTCCTTCCTCCTTCCTTCCCTCCCTCCCTCCTTCCCTCCTTCCCTCCCTCCCTCCTTCCCTCCTTTCCTTTCTCCCTCCCTTTCTCCCTCCCTCCCTGTCTCTCCGTCTCCTCTTTATTCCTATTTCACTGTCTCCTCTGTCTGTCTCCCTCCCTCCCTTCCTCCCCCCCCTCTCTTTCTCCTCTCCTCTCCTCTCTCTTTCTCTTTCTCTCTCTCTCCCTCTCTCTCAGGACCAGGAACATCAAGTAAGGTATATTCACATAGTCTAGGAACCATGCCTGGTGTTCAGCGAATTACTGTTCCAAGCATTCAAGTCCCATGGCCCCCCACACAGAGAACCTTAGACACTTGCTGTTGGCATGGAAATGATTAAAAGATTTACCTTTTAGGAACTGAAAAAATAATTTAAAAGGAAAGATTATTTTTGGCGACAATGTGGAGGATGTATTCGGAGGGACATGATTGGAAATGAAACACATCTATTAGGGATATGTTCGGCGTTGGGAGGAGAGAAAACTTGCAGTGGAATGGATTTCTACAGCTTTAGAAAGAATTCTGTTTTATTCTTGGCAATGTGCTGCACAATAATGTTAATGGTAGGGTTTCATGCATCCAGACGGTTCAGCATCACCCCTCCACTAGTGTCTGCTCCCTCCGCATTGTCCCACTTCCCCTCCCACCTCCTCTCCCATTCCCCACCCCCATGGCCAACATGGTAAACTTCCTGCTAAAGACCCGCTTCTTTCGCCTTGGGGCCTTTGCTATTTCCTCACTATGTTTCTTTACTATTCCACATATGAGGAAGATCATTCTGTGTCTGTCCCTTTCCTGCTGACCGCCTTCTCTCAGCGTGACACTCTCCAGATCCACCCAGGTAGCAGGAAATTGCATGGTTTCATCTTTTCTTATAGCTCAGTACTATTCCATATTTGTCTATGTACCATCGTTTCTGTAAGGAACTAGACGTTGATATAGGTCCAGAATCCAGACATGAGACTAAGGGAGATGCAGGTAGAGCATATCAGGGCAGAGAAGCTAGAGGTACCTTCAGCGAGTCAGTGCCATTGGCCAAGCCAATGGAAGCCAAGAGGATGACATGCAACTAAGAAACTTAGAAGATACCCCACAGACTGGAAGGAAATATTTGCCCACTACTCATCCGACAAAGGGCTAATTTATAAGATATATTAAGGTAAGACAAGGAAAACAACCACCTCACAAAAAAATGGGGCGGAAAGATGAGCAGAAACTTTTCCAAAGAAGACAGACATATAGATGGTCAAGTGATCTATAAGAAAAAAAAATGGTCTGCATCAATTAACATCAGGGAAATGTGATTCAAAACAACCAGAGATACCATCGCACACGTCACAAAAATAACTAATGCTGTGGACGCAAGGGAAAAGGAGAACCTCATTCATGGCTGGTGGGAACATCAACTAGACCAGGCTCTTTTGGAAAAAATATGGATACTCTTCCTAAAATCTAGGAATCGAGTTTCCAGAGCGCCAGAAATTCCACTTCTTGGCATCTTCCCCCACGGTTCCAGAGCTCTACTCATAAGACACGCGCCTCCCATGTTCATAGCAGCACTGGACAGTATCCAGATTCTGGAAGCAACCCAAGGGTCCAAGAACAAATTTCTATAGCTTCTTGGTCTCCAATTGCCTTTTCTTTCTTAGTCAAGAGAGTCCTTCATTTCAGCCTTGCATGTGGCTAAGCACATGGGAGTATTCTCTAAACACTGCAGGTGAGTTCTGAATTCTACAACCCCCTTAAAAATTCCCATCCTTGATCCTCCAGATGAGTCCAAATGTCAACTGGATACAACTGACTCACTGATTCTCAGCTGGAGACCATATGACTCCCCTCTGGGCCCCTAGAATATTCCAAAGGGGCCACTGATAAAATCCTATAAAGGGGGGCCATGACAGACAGAGGGGCCATGGGAAGGAAACAAGGCCGTGGTAGGGAAGAAGCTGAGCAATGCTGGGCTGATTGACACCTGGGCAAGCAGAACCAGCCACTGAGCCCGCCCCACCTGGCTCCCCCCAACCCTTGCGGAAGATAACACAGGTATCTTCTAAAGTTTGCTCCTTTAGGGTGTGTACGTTATGGAGCAGCAAACAGCAGAACAGACACGAAGAAGTGCCACAAAGTCACCTTGGGATCTCTTGTTACTGAGAAATGAAAAGCTATGTTTGTTTGTTTGTTTGTTTATTTGTTCATTTGTTTGTTTGAGTTTGGCCATGGCCTGTGCTCACGGATCACTCCTGGTGGGACTCCGGGGGACCGTAGGTGGGGCCTGGGATCAAACCCGAGTCTGCTGCATGCAAGGTCAGCAGCCTCCCTGCTGTACGATTGCTCTGGCCCCATGAAAACCTCATTTTGCACAACAGCCTTAATGATACCTTGGGCAGTTACTCAGGGCCTCTGTTTTCCCAGAGTTACTCAAGAGAGCATTAGGGGCTTCCAAAATCACCTTCCAAAATGCCACGAACCCAGAAGGTCCACGGGACACACCTCTTCTGGTCAGAAAAACAGTGTTTACACCTGCAAGGATCAACAAGTGACTCTGGGAAACGGCTGTCAGGGTCTCGTGTGTTCCTAACGGGTGTCAGCTTGTCATGCGCTCATCCAGGCGATGTCTGAAGCCAGACTCTTTGGGTTGCAGGTAACAGTTCTGCTACTTTCGAAGGTGACAAATTGAGCCAGTCAGTAAATCTCTCTGGGCCTTAGTTTCCTCATCAATAAAACACCGACGGTGCTCTTTGCCATGTAGGCGGTGTGAGGATTAAATTAAATGAGATGAATCCATCTATTTGATAAATATTGAATACCTTCAATCTGCTATGTCAGGTACACTCTGGATATTGGTGGGGCCTGGGGCCCACTCACTCCCCCAAATCTAAATATTTAAAACTTATAAATCAGGCCATAATACCAGGCTTGAAAAGCAGCCATTCCTTCCTTCTCCCCCGTAAGAGGATCTTCACAGCAAGCCGGAAGAGCAGGTCCACGGAGAGCTCTCAGACTCGCCCTTCTGCCCTGACCTCCTGGCACCCCTAGCTCCACCCACCCTGCAGATGCCACGTGAATTGATGTGGGCAACCCAGATGCCTGCCTGCCCACAGCCTTCACCTCCTTGCTCCCTACTGCCCTCTGATCTCTCCCTGGGCTTGACTGGCACTGCCCCGGCCTTGCCTTATAGGTCGCTGGGATCTCGGGACTCTGAATGTCCTCTGGGCCCGTGAGAGGGACATTTCCTCTTAGACAGCTGGGCATGGGACCAGGGGAAGCCAGAGATATTTCCAGCATGGGGGCCAAGGCAGGGGTCCTCTTGCCTGGGTCTATGGGGGAGGACCTGGTCAGACCTGAGTTAGGGTGGATTAGGGTACATCAGCAGATGCTATCCCTGACCCCAGAACTTAGGGGACGGATCCCTTGGCTTCTGTTCAGGCCTCAGTCCTATTTGGAACCGGAGGGTTCAGCTGATCTAAAGCTCTGGTTCAGGACTGTATTGGGAACCGAGCTCCAGGACTTGGAGAAGGCTGGCCTTGATCTCCTGATCGAGAATGAGAGGAGTGTGTGCTCTAGACCAACCTCCTGCCACCTAGCCCCTCGCCCCCAGCAACCTGGATTCACTATCACTATCACTATCTTCCCGTTCATCTATTTGCTAGAGCGGGCACCAGTAATATCTCCATATGCCCTGTCTCATGCTAGTAGAACCCAAAGGCATCCGCTTGCTCCAGGAACATAAAGAGCCTCAAACCATTATATTAGGTCATGGGAATGACCTAATATAAATGTTACTGGCATTTGGCATATCAAATACGACACGAGCAGCTTGCCAGGCTTGCCGTGAGGGTGGCATACTCTTGTAGTCACCTCTGAATAAAGCATTTATTGATGAACCGCGAGCTGGGCTGTGATAGCCTGGTCTGCTGGATGGAGTTGTGACGAGAGGGAAGTCCGATGTGAAAGATGGCGGCCCCCATGGAGTGTGTGTGTGTGTGTGTGTGTGTGTGTGTGTGTGTGTGTGAAACGTCTGGCTTGTTGTGAGGCTCTGCTGGGGTGGCAGGCCAGGGCTACAACCTGCCATGCCTCCCGGGGGCAAAAAAAAAAAAAACACCTGGATTACAGCCTTAGAAACTAGAATCGGGGCCTTGCTCAGCCCTGCCCCTCCGGTGCCCTGCCTGTCACCACGCCTGACATCACTGCGAGCCTGATCTTCCTGAGCCAGCCCAAGCGGTTCCTTCCCGTCACAAGCATCTTCCCCTGGCTGGGTCCCTCACCTCCAGGCTCAGGTGACCCCATCTTTCTGAGACCTTCGTGGTCACCGTTTGGGGAGAGGTGTCACTGTCACCTTGCCAAAGAACAGCTTTCCTGGCACAGTTAGCATGAAGAAATCACACAAGAAATGAGTTCAAATACTGTTTCCACCCACCTACTGGGCCTGAAGTCAACTCTGCAGCCCTTTCCTCCAGGGGTAGATGCTTTAGCTTCTTATTTCCCTGGACACATGATGGATGGAGACCTCTATTTGCCCATCTGTGAAAGGGGGTGAGAATGAATCCATCTCAACGCTTTGCTGTGCGATTAGAGTTGCGAACCTAACTCTAGAGCAACTGGAACAAAGGCTGACATCAGCCGGTGCCGGCGGGTGGGTGCGCGCGAGCGCCGTTAAATTAACACTTGCTATTTGAAATTATCTCGTCTGCTTCACTTTGTTTGTCGTTTCCCTTTTTTTCCTCCCAGTGGCCTCCCACTGTGTCTGATAAAGGAAATCCAACAGGGAGCTGGCGCTGGGCTGCAACATCGCCCGGAGCTCTTGGGAACACTGAGGCAGGGGAAGAGGAGAAGGGAAGGGTGTGATCGACCTGGAGCCGGCGGCTCCCGCCTTCTCCGCCGCGCCCGTCGGGGCTGTTTATTTTTTTTCTGTACCCGGAGCGTTTCTCTTCCGAGCCCGGCTGCAGCGGCGGAGCCCGCGTCAGCTGCAGTTAGGTCCCTCAGCGCCCGGTGCGCCAACAAAGGCATTTGCATGAAAACAGGAACTCGGTGTGTTGAAAGGGGCCGGTTTCTGGGGTGCCCCGTGCGCTCCAGCGCCCCACTGCTGTGCACCGCTGCTCGGGCGCGGGGAGAATGCTCGGCCGCTGGTGCGGGAGGGAGAGCGAAGAGCGGAGGGCGCGCCCTGCCGAGGGGTCCCCACCGCGCCGTCCCCGCCCCCCCACGCCTACCGAGCTGTCCCCGCGCCCCTGCAGTGGACACCCCCGTCTGAGCGGCGCGCGAGTCTGCGGAGTCTAGACTCGGGTCTCAAGAGCTGGGCACCGCCACCAGGGCGCCCTGGGACCTCGGGGCGCGACCCCGAGGTCACAGCCCTGATCGCCCCGATTTCCCAGGCCCGCGCTGCCTCTTAGTCACCAGACTGGCTCCCCGCTCTGCCCTGGTGGGCCGCAGTGTCAGGTCTCCAGCACCAAGGCAGGGAAAGCAGCTGTTTAGGGGGGCGCAAAGAAGGGGCGCCGTGGCCCTTTCCCGGCGAGGTGTTTTATTCTATTTATTTTATTTTTTGCATTTCTTCACTGCAAACCCTCCCGGAGCACCTGAAGTGGGGGAGGATTCTAACCTGCGCCGCCGCCTCCCCCATATGCAGGTCCTGGCTGGCTGCGAGAGGGGAGGTGAGGCCGTTCATCACGCTCTTCCCGCGCTGTGTTGCCAAAGTCCTTAATTCATGCTTAACGAGGGGCGCTTGCGATTTACCTACGCGAAGCAGGTCGAAAGAGACTTTTCAAGGTCGCACAGAGGGTCGGTGGCCAAATCCCCAGGTCCCCCCAACCCTCCCGAACTCCCCAGACCAAATGGATCTTCAGGCTTTAAGAGTCTGGCTGGAGAGTTTCCCTCAAATGGGTACAGGTAGGGAGCAAAGAGGCAAAGAGCGTTGTCACGACTCTTCTCTTTCCCCATCATCCTGCCGTTTCCTCTAAAATGCTCAAGCTCTGAGGGGTCTTCGGGGACCCTTGGTCCTGGGTGAAGTGGGAATGCCTGGAAGGGGTGAGGTCCCCCTAAAAGTCGAGATATTTCCTTTCTTTTTTCTTTAATTTTTTCTGTTCCTACCACCATCCCATCCAGCAACCCCACTTTTTGAAAAAAAAAAAAAAATCCTGAAACCGGAACCTTTTCTTGTGAGTGGTACCCGCTAGCCCTTGGGGACAGCCGCCAGTACCTAATTGCTCCGCACTTTCCTGCTGGCCAGAAAGCCGCACGCTGCCCCCTAGTGGCTGCGGGGTGCAGCGGCCCGGGGAAACTGACAAAGGGGAACCAGGAAAACCCGCTCCCCCTTGGATACACGCGGTGGGGCTATTCCGAGCCCCGGGGGGGGTGGGGTGGGGGCGGGGGAAACAACCAGCCTGGTTCCCATCTCCCCCTACCCCACCTCCACGGCTATTTGTGTTTCCAGCCCTTTTTGGGAATGGAGGATAATGGACGGAATTTGAAAGGCTGTTTTTTTTTTTATATTCTGCTTTTGCTTATTTTTTTGAATAGATAACACATTTACATGATTTAAACGGTTTTTAAAAGGCAGAATGAAAAAAGGAAGTCTCCTTCCACTTTTGTTTCCCAGCTCCAGTTCCTTTTCCTGGTGACAGTCATTGTCTTAGGTTTCTTCCTGTCTCCCCCTCCCCCAAGCAGGAAGTTGATTCAAATACAATGGGAGGGCGGGAATAGCAATCACTACTTCTATATATTGGCTTCTGCATCTTGCTGCTTCACTTAAAAAAAATATGTGAAATTTGTTGCAAATTGACCCAGACCCATTTTTTTTCTTTTGATCTTTTTCTTTTGACTAGCTGCATAATGTTCCAATGTAAGACTTCTCTAAATTATTTGCTGGCTCTTCTGCTGATAAACCACGTTGCTCCCAATCTGTTGTAAGCACAATGTCACACCAAGCAGCCTGGTATACTAGGCTGCTCTGCCTAGGGAATGACTTAGCACAGGCAACCCTGGTGACTCCCAGGATCTGGGTAAAATTTTCTTTGGCATCTTTGTGCGGAGCAGAATCGGGATTGGGGGCACAGAGGCTGGCTTGCCTGAGGTCTCCGTCACTTGAGTGACGGCTGGCTGCTGGCTGGAATAAGAAGTATCCTGGCTCCTGTGTCTCTCAACCGCCAGCAACAGGCCTGTCCTCTTGAACACCCTGAGAGGCATCATACACCATCACATGCTCTTGTACAATGACGTCATAGCGGGCCCAGATTTCACTGCAGGAGGAAATAGAATGCAGTTCTGCAAGGAGGGCGGCAAAGACACACTACGCAGACATGGTGCAGGAGAGCCGCACTCTTGTGGCCATGAGAAAGCCTATTCCTAATGTATTTCAGCAAAGTTTCCATTTTAAACATTTGGATGTGCCCAAAATTATTGCAAAGATACTGAGGAGGTCCTGTATGGCCCTTAGCCCACTTTTTCCTTCTGTGACTACCCCACATGGCAGGGTGACATGTCAAATTTGTTGAGCACTATACTTTATGCAGCTTTCATTAGTTTTCCCTAAGATCTTTTTGGTTTGTTTTTATGTTTTTTGGGTCACACCCGTCGATGCTCAGGGGTTACTCCTGGTCTGCACTCAGGAATTACTCCTGGTGGTGCTAGGAGAACGGGATGCCAGGGATCGAACCCGGGATGCCAGGGATCAAACCCACCCACTGTGCTATTGCTCTAGCCCCCTGCCTAAGGTCTTTTTACCTTAGGCAGAATACCTATTACATTCAATCAGTGCATCTCTGTAGCTCCTGGGGACTACGGCAGTTTCTCAGACCTCCCTGATTATCTGATGTCTTGAAAATTTTCGGGAGTTGCTGGTCAAGCTCTCTGGTTTGTTTTGGGTTTTTCATTTGTTTTGTTTGTCTGTTTGTTTGGGGGGCACACCTGGCTATACTCAGGAATCACTCCTGGTGGTGCTTGGGGATGGAATGCAGGGGGATGGAATATGGGATGCAGGGGATGGAATCTGGTACCCTACCTCCATTTAGATTTGTTTGGGTTCTTGGTTTTCTTTTTCAACCTCACAGTTAGATGATGGGAATTATGGACTTGGCACAGCAGACCCCAGAAGCGAGTGTCATTCTCAACACTGTATCAGGAGAACACGCCATCAGCATCACTTAGCACTAATGATGTTCGCTTAATCAACTCGCTGAGGAAGGGTGACACATCTCTCCTGCTGAGAATTCTCTTCCTGGCTCTCCGGGCTGTTTGTTTTATTTTGTTTTTGGTTTTGGGGTGGGGCACGCTAGGCTACGCTCAGTGCTTAGTGCCTGTTCTTGGTTCTGTGCTCAGAGATCACTGTCGGCAGGGCTCGAGGGTCCATATGGGGTGCTGGGGATCGAATTCAGGTCAGCATGTGCAAGGCAAGTGCCTTAACCTGCTACTATCTTTCCAGCTCTTCCGTGCTGTTCTCTACTGAGGGCAAGTACTTTGAATATTGAAAGAGAAGGAAGGCACGTTCTGCCTGCTTGAGGGGCCGGGATCTTTCATTAAAAATAACGAACAATCACCACCTTTCCTATAGTTTTTTTATTTGCTTTGGGCCTCACCTTTGGTACTCAGGGGTACTCACTGAGCACCATTCAGTGCTCAGGGGACCATACACTTCAGCCCACTGAGGTAGTTCAAGATATAAGTTTAAACTTTTAGATAAAAAGTTTTTAGATTAAAAATTTGAAAGTAAGTAAAACTTATTTAGATTTCTCTTTGTCCATACGATCACGGATATTGATTTTTGACCCTGCATCATCAACATCTAACACTAGGTTACTTCTTTAGTCACTGAGTTCACTCCAGTGTGGGCTGCTGGGATAAACATTGAACATACTTAGTTTCCGTTGTGGCTCCTTTGCTTTCTGGCACTAATAGATGGTGTAGGAACCTCTTGTTTATTTTCCACCCATGGCCTAGGCTCAGCTATTTCTCCATGGAATCCAGAGGCTTGCATTGGACAACAGTATAAGAATTCCTTATAAGAAGCCTGGCAAGCCTCCCATGTCGTATTTGATAAGCCAAATACCAGTAACAATTATAGACCTCATTCCCATAACCTGATGGAATGGTTTGAGGCTCTTTATGTTTCTGGAGCAAGCAGATGCCCTTGGGCTCTACTAGCATGAGACAGGACATATGGAGATGTTAGTGGTGCCTGCTTGAGCAAATCGATGATGAACGGGAAGATAGTGATACAGTGATACAGTAATAAGAATTCCAGATCTGGGCACTGGGTGTGCTTGTCACTACCGGGGCTCCCTCTCGTTGGGCAGAAATAGGACATATACGTATGTATGCTAGGCTGCATAGGCTCCTGACTATAATTATTTCTACATCTGTTCATCAGCATCTATAGTAAATGAAACACAAGTCCATGCTAATGCCTCCAACTGGAATCCATTCACATAGTTCACTCTCTCCTCCCCCTCGTCTCCATAGCCTCCCACACCCCCCACCATCTGCCATCCACGGATTTAATTGTTCCATTGTAGTACACACGGAAGTCGCTTTAGAAATGTCCAAACCCACTCTTATGAGATAGAACTTTCTCACAGAGTCCAGAACTTAGGAGAAGCTCTTTTGGTCTTTGGGGAGTTGGGGTTTATTGTTTGTTTGTTTTGCATTGCTCCCTGTTATTTTTGCAGCTCTTGGGGCCCCCATTCTCATCAGTGAAAATGAACCCTACACTTGTAACACAGTTACTGTGTTATGCCACACACACACACACACATACACACACACATAAGGTCCACTTATATATATATATATATATAAGGTCCACTTAATATCTCTCTCTCTATCTATCTATCTCTATCTATCTATCTATCTATCTATCTATCTATCTATCTATCTATCTATCTATCTATCTATCTATCTATCTATCTATCTATCTATCTATCATCTCTATATAGATATCACGATCACGATCACAATCTTCCCGTTAATCATCTATTTGCTAGAGTGGGCACCAGTAAAATCTCCATATGTCCTGTCTCATGCCAGTAGAGCAAAGGGCATCGGCTTGCTACAGGAACATAAAGAGCCTCAAACCATTATATTAGGTCATGGGAATGACCGAATATAATTGTATTTGGCATGTCAAATACAACACGAGCAGCTTGCTAGGCTTGCCGTGCGGGAGGCATATTCTTTAAACACCTCCAAATAAAGCATTGCAACTGCGCGAGCCGGGCTGTAATGGGCTGGTCGGCTGGGTGGAGTTCTGAAGAGAGGGAAGTCCGGATGTGGAAAATGGCGGCGCCCGTGGAGTGGGTGGGGGGGTCGTCTGGCTTGTTGTGAGGTTCTGCCGGGGTGGTGGGCCAAGGCTAGAACCCACCATGCCTCCCGACTGCCTCATGAACGGCTGGGCACAGGGAGAGCAAGGAACCGCTCTGCCCCATGTCTAAGAGTCTCTATATATAGATATATAGAGATATATATCTATATATCTATATCTATATCTGTATGTCTATATCTATATCTATATGAAGGTCCACTGTTCGGCATAAAGTTCTTGGAGTGTTTGTTTGTTTTGTTTTGTTTTGGGCCACACCTGGTGGCACTCAGGGGTTACTCCTGCTCTGCACTCAGGAATCACTCCTGGCAGGCTCAAGGCCACATGGGACGCTGGAGATTGAACCTGGTCAGTCACGTGCAAGGCAAGTGCTTTACCTTCTGTACTATCGCTCCAGCCCCAGTTCTAGGAGCTTTGATGAATAGATGGTTACCTATTGGCAGCCGCTATTCCAGGCAGAATATCCTCCTCTAGCTGTCTGCCCTGTTTCACTGAACCCACCACCCCTCTCTCCAAACCCCTGGCAGACACTGAGCCGATTTTCATCACTGTCGTTTTGTCTTTTTCTTAATCATATAAATGGAATCAAACAGTATTTTAACCTTTGGAGACTGGCTTCTTTGTCTTAGCCACAGGCGTTTTAAGATCCCCTCTAACTGTTGAATGCTGAGCAGCTCGTTCCTGCGGCTCTGGGACTGGTAGTGTCCTGGACTATGGTCCCACTGCTGTTCATCCACTCGCCTTGTACAGCGCATCTTAATATTAAACTGCTCTATTTACCTAAGGGCTTTATGTGCACATACTACTTCTGACCAGCTGGGTAAATATCTAGGAGTACTCAGCTGACTCACACGGTCAGGTTCTTTTTTTCTTTCAGTTTTGAGGTTCCACCACAATGCTCAGAGGTTGCTCTTGCCCTCAGGAATCACTCCTGGAGGGTCGGGGACCATATGGGATGGGGGGATTGAATCTGGGTTGACTGCATGCAAGGCAAGCATATGGTGTGTCTGATTAAAGCCAGCCAATTGTTTTTTGTATGTTGATTTTTAGAAATTCATGGCATATTCCTGATGATACTTTTTGGAGGCTGCGGGGCTCCTCTGCTGTGCTCAGGGGACCCAGAACCACTCCCACGATCAGGTCCAAGGGTTCAGGGCTAAGTTCTAAGGCTGTTTGGACACTTGGTTCTCAGGGCCAGAGCCCTAATCACAGTGCTCAAGGCCACCAGAGTCCCACCCTATGGTGTTCAGAGGCCTCCGGGGCTATCCCAGCAGTGCTCGGGAGCTACACAGAGATAGGGATTGAACCAGAAGTAGATATAGGCAAGGCATGTGCCGAAACCCCTATGCCCCTTCCCGAATCCTTGCTAGATGTGTGACTTGCAGAAACCCATTCCCACTGGGTGCCTTATCTTTCACGGTCCCTGGTTGCTGTAAGAACAAAGGTTTGGCAAAGTTCACCTTATCATGTTTCCTTCTGTGGATTGCTGTTGTTTTTTTTTGCGGGGTGAGGTGGGCAGTGGGGGTGTTATTGTATCAAAATATTAACTTACCACATCCAAAGTCAAGCAGATTTTCTCTTGGGGTTTCTTCTAGAGATTTATTATCGCCTGCTTCTTGGGTAGGTCTGTAAGCTGCTTTCAGTTCTCTTGTGTTGCTTTTCTCCTGAGGTAGGAGGTCTATGTCAAATCTTTTCCGGTTTTCTGATTTTCACATGTGGGCGTCTAATTGTCCCAGCCATAGTTGTTGAAGGACTGTGTCTCATTCATGTAATTCCAGACTTTTGAGGTGTATTAGAACGAACATGTGGTTCTCCCATCTTATCCACCACCCCACCCCTCCCCACCCCATCAAATTTTAGCTGTTAGTTGTCATTATTTTAAATTCCCTGTCTTGTCTTCCCAACATCTGTGTTCTATGTGCGTCTGCTTCTGTTGATTGTTTTATCTCTTCAGTCTTCACTTGCTCTTGCCTTTGGCCTGTGCTAGACTAAGTAATGGATCTCGAGTTGTAAAGAGGATTCTGGACTATCCATGCAGACCCCACACATCTTTACGGGGAGACTATGAAGACTCGTGACCTGCTGCAGAAGACAGGAATCAGAAGCTGCTGGTTCTTCTTCAAAACAGAGGTGAGTGAGATTGAAGCAGGAGCCGAAGGAGGTTGGCAGCTACCAGAGCTGCAAGAACAAGGGTGGATTCTCCCTGGAACTTTCAGAAACGGATGAAACCCCACCAACACTTTGGTTTCTAGCCTCCAGAACAGAAAGAGAACACATTTATGTTGGTTTAAGCCACCCAACTCACACTAACATGGTATAGCAACCTTGGGAAAGGCAGACAGCATGCCCTGGACATCTTTGTTGAATACTGAACATATTGTATGGAATCGTACACACACAGTCTATCAATCTGCAGTGTGAGAACTGACGCAAATCTTGCTGGGAGTTGGACAACCGTCATGCTGGTCGCTCTAAGCGTCTCGAGGCTCTGGGTTCCCTCGTGCCCCTGTTTGCTCCCACACTTTGCTTCTGGAGAGCCCCTTTGTCCTGCTTTCCAGAGTTAGTTTGCATTGTGCAACTTCCCACTGTTCCACTGGAGCTTAGTGGTTCGGTAGAGAGATTTCTGAGGAAGTCTCCGTCTTTCTGTGGTCCTGCCTCTGGTATGAGGGGAGCAAACTCGGGAATACTGTCTCTGTTCTGGTTTCTTCTCTGGGTACCACATCCAGCCAATTTCCTCTCTTCTGCCATGAAACAGGAAGGTCGATGAGATCGCTGAGATCGCTTTTAGACCAGATCAAGTCTCAGAGTCTTCCACATTCAGAGTCTTTTTTCATGGGAACCAAGGAAGAAGGTTCTCGAAAACTTTCCTCTGGGTACAGATGGCCTTTTCCTACCAGAGCCGTTTGGCAAGTTTTCTTGGGTCTTCCTTGTGGGGAGCTGGTGGGAAATATCAGAAAATCCCTGGGGTCTTCCCCCACCCACCCCAAGTGCGGTGCCAGGAGTGTCACTGTCTGATGTTAGCCCACACTCGGCCGTGAGAAATTAATTCCAGTGACTCAGGTTGTTGTCCCATGTAAAGCTTTCCCGAGTGCCTTGTCTCTTTGAAGGAACCTGACGTTCCTGCTTTGGAGATGGCAGCATGCAGCCTTTGTCCTCTGGAGGATTCAAGAAAAGTCATTGATTTTCAGCTTGTCTGACTTTTTCTTGTTAGAAGGACGGGAGTCATAACTTTTGAGGTCTTTTCTGGTCCGAATTGAAGTCAGACATCACGATTGTGGTCATTTATTATATTGATCTCCCACAGCGAGGAAGAAATATTAAGCATTGCACAATCCTAGGACCAGAATCCTGGAATCTTAAAGACTTTGGCCCGGGAACATAGATTCGCACCACTAGGGAATCATAAATTCTCAGCATAACACCCCCACCCCGTTCCCCCGGAATGAATATCTTCCTGGGCGCTCTGTGGCTAGATGACACAAAGTGACTTCATTATCTGGTCTCTTCTCTCTCTCCTAGCTTCATTTCTCACTACTAGCCTCATCTCCCACACAAATCCTGTCCCCACCGCCACTCTCCTCAAGAAAATGAACTTGGTGTCATGCTCAGAGTTCCAGACATGTGCTCAACTAATTGGGATTCCCTGGCGTGCTTGAACCTTGCCTAGAACACGACAAACTCTCAACAAACAATTGCTAATCTAATTAATGAATAATTATGGAGTTCCCAGCATCACACAAACCCACAGACGTGTTTGTGAACAGTGGCCAGTTCCTTTCACACAACTACATGTATCTCTGACATTCTTCTAAGCACTTGGCAGGTGGTGATTTATTGTATTTCTATAACCTTATGCAGGTTTTATGAGTTCCCCTTCCATTCAAGGTGAGGATACTGAGGCACAGAGAAGTTATCACCTTGCTCAAGGTTAACCAGAGGACAAGAGTCAGAGCTTGGATGAAATTCAGGGAAACTTCATCCATGGGTTGTAGTTAGCGTTAAGCCCCGCCGATGTACTGGGCACTGTGTTCAAGCTAGCTGTGGTGCCTGTGTGATCTAGACTCTTAGGATAGTTGAGGACTCTTACTTAAAACATGAAGACTTAGTCTCAAAGAGATAGTTCAACAGGTAGGGTGCTTGCCTTGTATGCGGCCCAGCCCGGTTCAATCCTTGACATCTTATATGATTCCCCTAAGTAGGAATAATTCCAAAGTACAGAGCCAGGAGTAACCCCAGAGCACTGCTGGTGGGTGTGACAAAACCCAAAAACCCAAAACAAATAAAACATGAAAAGTTAAAGGTTCTCAAGTTCCTGGAATGGAGGAATTTGTCGGGACTATGTGGGAACTAAATGATTTCTATGAGCAGTTGGACAGAGAGTGAGGTGATGCTGGGGAGCTATATGCTACACAAGGGTCCAGCGAGGGTTACCAGAAGTTCATCGCTCCCTTATCAGCCAGTGGCAGCTGGCCTCCCGCACCTGGACGTCTCATTAGCAAATAGAGAATATGGGGCTCCTGAGTCAGAAAGGAAACACTACAGAGCAGTCAAGCGGGGTGAGGCCCCTGTGAGTGAGACTGTGGGTTTCTGTAGGCCTGAGTGTGGGCCACCATGATACGAGCCTTTACCTGACACTGTGTCTGACTCTCAGCAGTTGTTTGAGGGTGAGGTCTGGACAGGACACCTGAGTGAAGGAGTAAAGGAAAGGAAAGCAGCTCCCTGGGTGTGTGTGTGTGTGTGTGAGAGAGAGAGAGAGAGAGAGAGAGAGAGAGAGAGAGAGAGAGAGAGATACAGACAGACAGACAGACAGACAAGGCCCTCGGCCATCATGTCCCTCATCCTGAGGGGGAATCAGAGCCCCAAGGAGTGGTCCAGGTTAAGGGGCAGATCACGGCCCCTTCTTGGGGGCTGCCTCCCTGCCTGCCTGCTGGCTGCCCCTCTCTGCTCCCTGGTCGGCCTCATTATTCCCTCGCTGACAACTTGCTAATGCCCATTTGCCCATTCTTCCCTTCTTCCCTTCCCTCCCCACCTCTCTCTCTCTCTCTCTCTCTCTCTCTCTCTCTCTCTCTCTCTCTCTCTCTCTCTCTCTCTCTTCCCTCCCCAGATCCAAGGCTCACCTAGCTAGCCACAGCTGCAGGAGCTTCCTGCTCTCCCCAGCTGCCTTCCCCTTCCTTGGCCCTCCCACAGCCACTTGAGCGTGAGATTTTAATTTGCAAATTGGATCCTGCCACACCTCTGCTCTCAGCTCCTTGCTCACAGATTGCAATCCAACCTCTTTATCACAGCTGCCAGATCGTCCATCCCCAGGGTTCCCGCAGACCTGCCGCATCGCCCCCTGCCCCGGCTCTAACTCAGAGACCTTGCTCCAAGCCCAGCTTGCAGGCTGGAACTTCATGGGAACACGCCTCCCGGCTCTCCCAGGGCCCTCTTTGTTCAGTGCTCAGCTTAGACACCTCTTCCTGGCAGGGGTCACATGATGCCCTGCAGCCCCACACTCTCTTATTTCCCTTCATCCCAGGTCACCTGACTGAAATTCTGCTGCTGAGCAGAGTCACCCACATCCCTATCTTCTGAGTCTTAGATCACAGCTGCCTTGAGGGTAGAGCCTGGTCATTCTCGTTGCCTGGCCTCACAATGCCTCCGGGTGGCTGGGGTGTGAGCGGCACATTCCTTCAGAGTTGTGCAGAGTGTCCTGATGGTGACATGAGCTCACGGAGCGCCCAGTGTCAGACAGAGGCTGTGACATCACAGGGAGGGTACCTCACGTAGCACTAAGGACTCACACGGCGTAGGCAAGGGGCCCTGCCCCAGGGTGTGGCTCCATGTCTCTGCCTAGGAGAGAGGTAGAATAACATAGTGGCTTGTCTAAGCTGCGTCTAGACCTTAGTTAGTGGGGGTAGGGTGCAGTGAGTGGGTCATTGCTAGAAGGAGTTGGGTCTTGGGGACCCATCTATGTCCCTTTATTGAGGAGCTGTGGCTAACTGTCCTCTGTTCCCTTGGCCCTTTGAGCTTTGACCAGACCCCCTATTGACAATAAGGACATTGCAGGCCCAAGGCCCTGTGAGGTTGTGCTTGCAGATGGAATGAGTTGCCCCCGTTGGTCTTTTCTCCGGAAGAAAACTGACTTGGCTCCAGCCAGACCAGACTTTACCCTCATAAGTTCAGTGGCCACCCCTGCTGTTCCCACCTGCCTCCTCTTTCTATGCTGGCAGTGCATGTTCAGGCCCCTGAAAGGAAACACTTCCTCCCAGAAGCCTGCCCTGCTTTGCTTTTTTTCCCCCTTATCCCCATAGCACACACCCTCTCTTTGTGTATGTAACCAAATGTTCTTCTGTCGTTTCAACCAACCAGCATTCACTGAGGCTCTCCTCTATCCCTTAACTTCCTCACAGCGGTGAATGACTACCTAGCCCCTGTCCTGGCAGAGTCAACAGCCGAATACGCGAAGAGTTGTCAGATAACATGTTGCAAATGGAAATACAGTGTCATAAGCGCCCTTGGCACGGAAGCACCTGAAGTGAAGGGGGACAGGTAATAACCGCTTATGCCGGAGAGGCGCTGGAATCACAGGTAGGAAAAACCTTCCGGGAAGGAACGTTTCACCCAGGACCACGCTGCTCAGTGTGGCAGCCACCAGCCACACGCAGCTATTGGAGCACAGGAACCGTGGCCGCTGCACAAAACAAGTGAGTTTTACATCACATTTAATTGCAGTTCATTGCAATTAAAATTCGAAACTGAACCAGGGTAAGAAAAAAGGAGCAAAACTCTGTGTGTGTGTGTGTGTGTGTGTGTGTGTGTGTGTGTGTGTGTGTGTGTGTGTGCATTCCACATGGCTTTATTGTTTGGGTGAGCTACATCTCACATCACCCATTAAATTTCAAAGACTGAAGGAAAAAAGAATGCAAAGTGTCACAACATTTGTATATGGTTTACATGCTGAATTGATGCAATTTCAGATGTTGGGTTAAATAAAAGAAATCAGTTAAAATTCATTTCGCCCATTTCCATTTTCCTTTTCCATCTGGGTCCTGGCAAGTCTGGCTTCTCCCTGTGTTTCTAGGGGCAGAGTCCAGCTGCCCGCGACAGGGCATGCGGGAGGAGTTAACCAGGACAGAAGCAGGAAGTCTGTGGGAGCAGCGTTTCTGCAGTGTGTGTGTGTGTGTGTGTGTGTGTGTGTGTGTGTGGAGTGTGTGTGTGGCGACCCACAATTATTTGGCTTCTCCTGGGGTTCGGGCTACAATAGAGTGGTTTTAGTTTGGGGGTTCACGCCCAGGGATTCTTGGATCAACCATGCAGTGCTGGAGATCGAACCCTTCATACAAAGCATGAGCTCCAGTTTCTTGACCCACCTCCCAGCCCTAGGTTAGGACTTGGACCTGCTCTGGCTGGACTCAGTTGGGGGCTAGGTCACCCGCTTTTCTCAGTGCTGCCGGGTCACTGCTACCTCAGCTGATGCAGGCCCGCTGGCTGCCGTGGCCTTCCTGAACCATCTGCCCTAGGCAGGTGTCAACCTGGCCTGGTTTCATCTAAGCCCACTGTCGCCTTGGCTCTGCCCAGTGTCCCCTGCCTGCCTTTTTAGTCTTCAGGGTTTGGGATTGGGAAATGGGGGTACCTATTCGGCCACAGCAGAGAGGGGGTGCTAGGTCAGTGATGTGGATGGAGTGTCCTGGATGAAGTATTTTGGGTGGGCAGTTGGGCCACACCTGGTGATGGTGTATACTCCTGGCTCTGTGCTCAGGTGTGACCCCTGGTGTGCTCGGGGGACCATAGGAGTTGCTGGAGATTGAACCCCAGTCAGCCACATGGAAGGCAAGTGCCTTAACCCTTGGACTATATTCTCTACCAAGGTAAAGCATGTGTCAACTGTGAAAAGCTCTGAGGTCAGGCATCGTTTAGATCCAAAGGGAAGGAAGGTCCTCATGTCTTCCTTCCCTTCCCATGGCCCTACATGCTCCGCCCAAGTTGCTGCTGTCAAATCTGCACTTGGGGGTGTGTGTATGGAGGCAGGGTTCCTTGTCCACTCCCCTGCTGAAAGGGGGCTCTGTGTGTGTGTGTGTGTGTGTGTGTGTGTACTTGTGTAGTAGGGACCTCCTGCTCGCTGGTGTGATCACACCCCATTCTTACCCTCACTGCCACGACCAGGCTACAGTCCTTTTTTTTGGGGGGGTGTGTGAACACACCTATTGCTGCTCAGGGCTTACTCATGGCTCCGTGCTCAGGGATCACCCCTGGAGTGGCTCTCGGATAAGACGGGGTGTTGGGAATTAAGCTCGGCTTGACCACATGTGAGGCAAGCTCCCTGCTTGCCCTGGCACCTCCTCGGGGCCCCTGGCTTCGGGCTTTTGCTTCGGGCAGCGCTGGTAAGTGAGTGGGCAGATGATAAGAGTACTTTCGGGCTCCGCCCCTCCTCCTCAGGGCTGCTCTGGCTGGGGAGGTTTGAGCACCCCTTCCCCTTCTCCTGACCTGCTGTCTGTTTTCAGTTCCCTTTCCTCTCACTCAGGTGGCACGGAGATCAGGCGACAAGTGTAGCATCCGCCTCAGGAGAGAACCGCAGGGAGGAAGCCAGACCCCCCTTCCCACAGACTCCCCATCTCTAGGGGGGTATCTCCAGGGGTCAGGATAGGCTGAGGCAGCAGGGACCCCATCTCCAGGGTGTACCTCCAGAGGATACCTTCCTGATGCTCACAGGGAGACGAAGGGCCTGGTGCCTAGTGCCAGCATCTAGCTGGGGAGAGGCTGGGCTCTGTGTCTTTGCTCATGTTTGTCCATGCTCACCACCAGGGAGCAGGGAGGCCCTTGGGGACGTGCTGTGGTGGGGACACCAAGACCTGCTCCCCTTGAGGTGGGCCTGAGTGTAAGGAGGTAACAGGGGTTGGGGATCAGAGGAGGAAGCTTGACAGGAGGGTGAGGGAGGTGGAGGGTAAAGGAGGAGCCCCCTACCCAGAGTCCTTAAAGCTGACCCATGTCCCACCACGATCCATGTCCCACCCGGCTCTGGTCTGGGTGGCTGCTGGTCTAGGTCAGAGAAGGTTCAAGGGCTAGAGAGAGAGACAGAGAGTCAGAGAGAGCGAGAGAGACACAGAGAGAGAGAGACACCCAGGTGATGGGGCTTCTGGCACATGAGAGGCACAGCCAGTCTGTGTGCCCCTGAGCAGTCGTTAAACCTCTCTGAGCCTCTGATGCTTTTTCTGAAGAGTGGGGACACACTCCCCTGGCCCCCACAGCTGGGATGAGCACACATACCTGCAAGTGTCCTTCACCAGGTCAGGGGGATTCTCTGCCACTGCCTAGAGAGGCAGGAAGTGCCTGGTGGTCACATGTGAGGACGAGGAGGCAGAGCCCAGCAATGGACAAGTCCAGGTTCGGTCCATCTTGTGGAGAGTAGGGCGGCGGTGAGACAGTAGCTGTCTCGGGACGCGAGAGCATCCGTGGCTTGAGGTGAGCATGCAGAGAATGGATGGTCAAGGAGGAGAGTGATGCTCACGGGGAGACTAAGATACGGACCGGAGGGATTGGCCAGAAAGCCTTGAACCAACCAGTCACTCTTCAAGTTCCTGCATTCTCTGTAACACAAAGACCTAGTTTTTCTATAAAAACCCCTCAAAAAGAGTCACGGTTAACTTAGTCTGATACTAAGTTCCTCCCCCACTTGGGGAAGCTTCCCTGCTTTCCTTCTCTATTTTCCAATAAAATTTTCTACTTTCCAACTCTGAGTCGGAGCATCTTGATTACTCGGTCTTTCAATTCTTGAAAATACGGAAGAACCTGGGAATCGTGAACCAGCCCACCGGCTGCTACTCCTGTCTCACCTGATCGCCCACAGGGGCTCTCCCCAGTGGGGTGCAGCTTACCACTTTCTAGAATGTTCTTCCCATGGCAGGAGCAGAGTCAGCCCCCAGATCCAGGAATCCTCCTAACAAGTCTAACCCTGTTCTACCCCTCCCGGTAGCCCTGCCTCCAGGAAGTCCTCCAGGCATTTTTTCTTTCTCTGTGTCCCAACCAACCTCCTCCCCTGTAGACTCCCAGTTATCATTAACCCCCTGCCTGACTGTAGCTGACTGTGCTACTATCTGTTCCCTGTTCCGGAGACTAGAGCAGGAGTTGGTGACAGTGTGGGAAGACAGGGAGCACAGAAGAAGCCGGAGGGCGGTGGGGCGGGGCTGGGGGTTGCGTGCTGCTGTCCCTGGCCTCGTCAGCTCTCCCCGTGGTCACAAGAGCTCTCTTCTGTAACTGGGCAGCCTTTCATCTCTCTGCCGGCCCGTCTCAAAGGCCAACCCCCGGAGAGTTTGTGTCTTTCAACAGTACGGCCGGCCCCACCAGCTCCGGGAACTTCACTCTCACCTGGATGAAGGCCGGAGACTGGCATCCCGCAGCCCCCTCCGCGCCTGCTGAGGGACCGTCAAGGCAATTACTGGGTCACCAGCAACGTGTGGGTCAGGCTGCTGCGGCAGCACGTGTCAAGCGGAGGTGACCTGCGAAGTCGCCCACCCGACCCTGGCAGAGCTCCTCCGAAGAACCTTCAAGCTCTCCCAAGTGCTGACAGGTGATGGGCGGTCGGCGCTTTCCCCACAGCGCTGGCATTGGGGGCCAAAGCCCCGCCCACACACCGGCAAGTGGGATTCCGTGGCCCATGGGCGTCCAGCCACTAAGGACAAGGGTTCTGGGGGCTGACGGAGGTTTAATGAGCCACTTTACTAGTTCATTAACCTCTTTGGCCCCAGTGTCCCCTGATGATGGAAACAAGGCTTAGGTCAGCCTCATTTCCCGTGAAGAGTAAATGAGTTACTGCTTGTAAAGCAGCTAGGACCGTGCCTGGCACACACTCATTTTTTTTTTTTTTTAATCACACCTGGCAATGCTCAGGGGTTACTCCTGGCTCTGCACCCAGGAATTACTCCTGGCTGTGCTCGGGCGAACCATATGGGATACCAGGGATGGAATCCGGTCGGCTTCGTGAAAGGCAAATGCCCCACCTGCTGTGCTATTTCTATGCCCCCTTTTTTGGGTATTTTATTTTATTTTTATTTTATTTTATTACACCACTTTTAGACATACAATTGCAATATGCTCATGCTCGAGTTTTGGTTCCAGTGTTCCACACCCATCCCTCCACCCGAACCCATCTCCCATCACCAATGTCCCCACCTCCCTCCCCCTCCTGCACCCCAACTACTTGGCGGGTTCTGTATATCTTTTCTCTCCTCTCTATCTCTCCCTCCCGCCTACCTTTCCTACACATCGTAGAATGCAGTACATTAAAGGACATAACTGTTTCCACTAGTTTGAAGGATCGCGCGCAAGCGGTACGGCCCCTTTTTTTAAAATAAGTAATTGATATCATTATTAATAATATTAACATTATTATTATTATTATTATTATTATTATTATTATCGAGCTCATCCTTTCATTCTGAACATCTTTGCTCTCGGCTCTCTGAATACCGTCATTAGTATTTTTCACTTTCACAAATCTATTGTTCTTGCACTATAAAACGAATCTGCTGAATTCCAGGCACTGTTCTGGGTGCTGGGAGGAAGGGCTGAGCAATAAATAAAATCAAGACCTTGCCCTCAGAGACCTGGCATTTAAAAAATGATATTTTATGGTACAAAATATTTTGAGCATATGGAAAATAATATCCCTGCAAGCCCTTAGTTGGCCGTGATGAATTTCAGCATTTAACTGTATTTGATTCCCTGGGGCATATGAGAAAAATGTTTTTTTTTTTTGGTCAAGAAAGGAAAGGGCAGTGCAAGACAGCTTGGCCCTAGCCGGCTCCTGGGAGAGAGGAACGGTGGGCGTGAGTGACACCCTTGCGCTCTGCTCTCTCTCTAGTGGTCCCCACGCTGAAGACCACCATCATGCACTTCCATCATAAAGCAAACCTCTTCTGTCATATGTGCCACTTTTGGCCCTCTTCCATGACCTCACCTGGAAAAAGAACAGGTACTTAATGCCAATCACAGCCTCTCCACTGGTCACCAGCAACCCAGAAGACGGAACCTTCTGTCTGGAGCACACATTGCATAAAGGCCTCATGCATAAAGGCCATGAGTTTTCCTGCTGGGCGGTACAGGAGGCCCAGCCTGCGATAGAGACCAACGTCACTACAGGCCCATGACAGCAGGGGGAAGCAAGCGGAGAGGTGAGCACTGCCTCCCTCTGCCTCAGTCCAGCAGGGCTGGGAGCATCATGTGTCAGGCTCTGGACATGGGGTTGGACACTGATAGTAATTAGGGACTCAGGGTCGGGGTGATGTCAGGGGAGAAGTGGGAAGTACTGGCTTCACTCCAGATCCTCTTCTTCCCATCTTATCCCACATTCTCCCCAGGGAGTGGGTCTTGCCCTCCGATTCCAAGAACTTTTCCAGTTGAAAGTTGCTGCTTTAACAACTGCCTGCAGGAATTCAGGTCTGCTGGGAGCCAAAGCACTTTGTAGGGAGTTTATTACTTATTCCTGGTTAGCCAGAATCGAAGGGCCAGAGAGATAGCCCTGTGGGTAAGGAGCATACCTTGTCTGTGACCAACTGAGTTAAGTTCCCCAACATCCCATATGGTCCCCTGAGCACTGAAGGAGTAATCCTTGAGTGCAAAGCCAGGAGTAACACCTGAGCATCGCTGGATGCGGACCAAAAACAAAAGGAAAAAAATAAAGATCAGCTAGAGGTTTCTAGATGTCAACTTTAAAGATAGAATTCACATGCTTGTGTATGTTACTTTTCGTTGGAATTCAGACCCAGAGCCTCACGTTGGAGGCATGCGCTTTACTGTGGAGTTTCTCCCAGGCCCCTAAAATAAATTCTTATTTAGCTGGGAAGTAGTGTGAGTACCGTGCAAGATTCTTCCTCATTCTTTCTATTGGTCAGTTCTCTGTCTCTCAAAACCCGTTCTCTCTGCACTTTCTCCATCTGTCTCTTAACCTCGTCCCCCTCTTTCTTTCTTCCTTCGCTTGTCATACTTCTCTCCTCATTCTAATCCTTTCATGAGCCCATCTCAAATTTTGTGGCCTCTTTCCATTTTCCACTAGAGGGAGTTACTCGCTAGCAGTTGGTACTAGCAGTTGGAGCATCTGCTTTTCCTGGGCCAGCTTGCGTGGATGAATGCCGGGGAGGAGATGGGTACCGCAGAATTATGATTGGCTGGAGTCAAATTTGGATTGACAACTCTTGAGAACCACAGAAGCAGGGGGCGGAGACAGCTGGGACAGGAAGGGTGAGCTCTGTGCCCTGCTTTGCCAGCAGAAGGGTGGACAGGATACAGCTGGCGAAACAACAGATTTCACAACAGGGCCTTCGAACCTTCATTTTCCCCTTCTCTCCCAACAGATCTGAAGGATTCTCCTGACAATGATCACACCCCAGGGTTCAATTTCTTCTGAAAATTGTTTCTCATTTTCTTGGAGGGTGGTTTGTGTGTGTGTGTGTGCGTGTGTGTGTGTGAGACATGCCACACACATTTTCTGTTTTTTTTGTCACACCCAGCAATGCTCAGGGGTTATTCCTGGCTCTGCACTCAGGAATTATTCCTGGCAGTGCTCGGGGACCATATGGGATGCCGGGATCGAACCTAGGTCTGGTCGTGTGCAAGGCAAACATCCTACCCGCTAGACTATCTCTCTGGTCCCACATTTTCTTTTATTATTGCTATTTTTAAATTTTATTTTTATAAAGAAACTATGATTCTTTTTTATTTATTTATTTATTTATTTATTTGCTTTTTGGGTCACACCTAGCTATGCTCAGGGTTTACTCCTGGTTCTTCATTTTGGAATTACTCCTGGTGGTACTTGGGGACCATATGGGATGGTAGGGATCGAACCTGGGTCAGCTGCGGCAAGGCAAACGTCCTACCTGCTGTACTATCGCCTCCGGCCCCCTATGATTCTTTTTTTTTTTTTTTTGCTTTTTGGGTCACACCCGGCAATGCTCAGGGGTTTCTCCTGGCTCTGCACTCAGGAATTACTCCTGGCGGTGCTCGGGGACCATATGGGATGCCGGGATCGAACCCCGGCCGGCATGGGCCAGCCGCGTGCAAGGCAAACGCCCTACCCGCTGGGCTATCGCCTCCGGCCCCCCCTATGATTCTTTATAAAAGTACTTGATAGTTGAATTTCAAGCAAATATTTCAACACCAACCCCACCTGTTGGTTGCCTCCCTGCAGAAGGAAGAAAATAATTTGTCCAGTGAGACATTCAGATTAGGATAAAAGGTTCCAAATTGGTCCTCTCAGGTGGGGAGTGAGCAACAGTATTTTATTGGCTCACTGGGTCGTTCCCTCTCTGTCTCACTCTTCTCCATCCCTTGCACACAGCACTCGGCCACCGCCGCACGGTTAATCCCCAAGAGCAGCACCTTGATTCTTGGCCTCCCCATGCAGCTGGCTCCAAGTGCCCGTGAGCTGTAGCTGGCAAGACAAACTCCTTCCCTGGCCTTCAGGCCGGCTTGTATTTATGGCGAATGAAACTCTGCAGCTCCCCCCCACCTCTTGTCTGCCCCCAACCCCTTTTCTCTGCAGCTTACCCCGCCGCACATCCATCTCTGCACCTCTGTTCACCTTTAGCCTGGTGCTGGCGAGCATTTCCTGCTACCAGGCGAGCTCACATTCCTCAGCTGACAGATGACAGCCAGGAAAGGTAGTAGAGGAATGGGGCGAATTTCTTTTATCTAGAGGTGGCTCCGTGGGTATCACCCTAAAGAGCCATCACTGGAAACCCAGGCTCTGCTCCCAACACAATCCGGGCTCTGATTCCCCATCTGCTCACTGGCAGACGTTATAGCCGCCTCTCAGGGTCTCACTGGGGATTCCTCTATGTCCCTCTGTTTAGTCTCTGGACTAAGGAGGACGGTGGGATGTTCGGTACCATTCATGGTCGCTTGATGCTCATTCCAGAGCTGGACTGGAGGAAGAACAACAGTGAAAGCTCCCCGATTACAAGGAGGCCAAGGGCACCTGGATCAAGACCAGGGGTGGAGTATGGGTTATGCTGTGTGGCCCTTGGGCAACTTCGCTAGCCTTTCTGATGCCTCTCTTTCTCTGTTAACATTAGCATCTGGTTACTATCTCTAGTAGCAGACCCTCAGGTGGTGGTTGTGAATATATGATAACAGACCGTTTCTAGAGTGCTGTATATGAACTACCTCTGCTACACTAATCTCTTTCCTTCTATATCAATGAATTCCAAGGAATAAAAATCATGCCTCTTTGCAGATGAGATGTAAATTGCACAGGTGCATTCATGGAGAGGTTGGGATGCAAGTTTGGGTTGAGCGTGGCACCCAAGCCTATCTTATTCTGCTTATGAACAAGAAAAAAACCTCTCCTCCCAGAGACTGAGGGCAGGCTGCCTGCTAAAGAGCTCCAACTCAGCTAGGAACCAGTTGTGAACTCTGGACTCTACCAGGTGGGAGCCTCAATTTCTTCACCCTGAAATGGGTATCCAGCCAGCTCCTATCTCCTAAGGCCTAGAGAGTTAGCAGACTGCTGAGCTGAGCAGGGTCATGATACAGTGTCTGAGGTAGAGGGGACTAGCCTCCTTGCCACCTGTAGAGGTTCCACGTACTTTTTTTTTCACTTTTTGGGTCATACCCAGTGATGCTCAGGGATTACTCCTGGATTTGCACTCAGGAACTACTGCTGGTGGTGCTCAGGGGAACATATGGAATGCTGGGGATTGAACCCAGGTCGGCTGCATGCAAAACAAATGTCCTCTCCACTGTACCATCACTCCAGTTGCCCGTCCCTCGCCCCCTCCCCCGCCATGTACTTTCTTTGTCTGGGCTCTGATCTACACATGGAAATAACTCCGTCAGAAGTGACCTTGAGCCCTACACTGCAGGAAGCTCGGGGCTCCTCTGCAGAGACTCAGTGTGTTTGTGGGCATTGGGCTTTGCACACCTCTAGGTCATCTCTCTGCTTCCCACCGGGCTCTCCTTGCAGGCAGGATGGAATACTCTCACACTGTGCAGTGGTCCATGCAGCAATCTGGCTGGACACAAGCATCCGGCTGACCTACACTGGCTCCGAGATCAGCAGCTCACTGTGGTCTGGCTGAAGAATAGCCCCCGGCTCACCCGGTCATAGTGCAGTTGGTGGAGAGCACCTGCAACGTGAGCAGCAGAATGCTGGTCCCGCTGCAAGCCGACGACATGTTCTTTTTCGTCCTCTGCATCGACAGGAACAAGAACAAACAGGTTTTCCAGGAAATCACCCAGCTGGACCAGTACCTTCGCGATAAGGGCTGCTCTGTTGGGCCGGGTGAGCGTGGGGGAAGGGGTACAGGCATCCCTGACCCTTGGCATCTTCATCTGAAAAGTGGACCATCCCTCCCTTAGTTGTGGAAAGACCCAGGGAGGTGATACAGGTAAAGTATTTGCTCATCACAACCCTGTAGAAGTAACTGTTGTGATTGTTATCATCACCTTATGTTCGTGCTTATTCAGATCACTTGATCACTTGATCACTTGAATCCCGTTATTCATCGATTTGCTCGAGCGGACACCAGTAACATTTCCATTGGACCCTATCACATGCCAATGTAGCCCAATGGCATCTGGTTGATTCAGGAATATGAAGAGCCTCAAACCGTTCCTTCAGGGTCTTAACAAGGAAGTCTGACCATCTTGTAGGTGGGCGGCCACGTGATCTTTTGACATCCCATGGGATCCAGTCGGTAACGGCTCTAGTCCAGCGGTTGTCTCCAAATCGCATTACATGTCCAGCCCATCTGATTTTCGATGCCTTGGCAAACGAGACAGCGTCCCTGATTCTGGAATAGCGACGGAGGTCAGAACTCCGGATTCCTTCTCTCACTTGAGTGAGGCGTGATATTCCAAGCATAGCTCTTTCGATGCCTCTCTGGGAGACCCGAATAGCATTCTCATCCTGCTTTCATAGGGCCCAGGTCTCTGAGGCGTATGTTAATGCAGGGAGAACTGTGGAGTCGAAGAGATGTGCCCCGGAACCGGAGGTTCTTTGTCCTTTAGCTATTTCTTCGATGCCTTTGAAGGCATTCCATGCCGCTCTCTTCCTCCTGCGCAGCTCAGGTTTTAGGTCGTTCATCATGTTGACTTCTCGACCTAGGTACACATAACTGCTGCATTCAGAGATGTTTGTTCCATTGAGAGTGAATGGGGCCTCTGGAACTAGTTCATTTCTCATGAACATAGTTTTCTTCAGATTCAGCTGTAGACCTACCTTTCCACATTCTCGGTCAAAGTCAGCCAGCATTTGTGCCGCTTGGCTAATGTTTGGTGTTATTAGAACGATGTCATCAGCGAAGCGGAGGTGGTGTAGTTGCAGACCATCTATCTTCACTCCCATTCCTTCCCATTCTAATTGTTTCATGATGTTCTCGAGGGTGGCACTGAAGAGTTTTGGTGAGATGGTATCACCCTGTCGAACCCCTCTTTTGACATCAATGATCACTTCTTTGTAGAATGGTGAGATCCTGGTGGTGAATCCGTAATACAGCTCACGAAGGATCTTGATGTATTGGGTTTGAACACCCTGTTTGACTAGGGCTTCGATGACTGCTTCAGTCTCCACAGAATCAAACTTATTCAGAACTTGTAAGATTGGAATAATAGCTTCTGGAGATGTTCTGGAGATGTTTCAACCCCTGTAAGATTGAAATAATAGTTTCTGGAGATGGAATAATAACTTCTGGAAATTCCATTATTATTATTTTGAGTTTTTCTTTTTGGGAACTGAACCTGGTGATGTTCAGGGATCACTCCTGTTGGGGCTCAGGGGTCCATATGGGGTAGAGGGGACCGAAGCCAGGTTAGCTGCATATAAGGTATATGCCCTTCTCATTATACTGTCTCTCCAGTTCCTAATTATTATTGTAATAATTATTATATTTTTGGTGGTGCTGAACCAAAAATTCGAGGATGGTGATTGCTGTCTGATTTCATCACCATCATTATTTAGAATTTTAAAATATTTATCTATTGTGTTCAGGTCATATGCTTATAATAGTATTAACATTTATGATTTTGATGTACAGTTATTGTACCTCACCACCACCAAAGAGCCCAAGACCCTCCACCACTACTGTCTTATCAGCAGCATCATTGTTGTCATCATCATCATCATCATCATCATCATCATCTTCATCATCTTCTTCGTCTTCATCTTCATCATCATCATCATTATATTTTTAGAGTGATCTTCAAAGTAGGGGGCTAGGGCCTTCCTGGTTATCTTTTTTATTCGCTTAATTTGTGTGTGTGTGTGTGTGTGTGTGTGTGTATGTGTGTTGGACTCACTCCCATTGATAACCAAGGTCTACTCCTGGATCTGTAGTCAGAGATCACTCCTAATAGCTCAGGGTCCATATGTGGGAGCAGGGATCACACTAGGGTTGGCTGCATGCATGGCAAGTGCCTTAAGCCCTGTACTATCTCTCCGGCCCCTTCTGGGAATTCTTAGCTAACCAAGCTGTTGACTGAGTGTAAGGACCTGAGGTCATGGTGCTGCTCTGGCCCTGGATGTTGGGGGATCACCTGAGGGTGCTGGGGACTCAGGGTCACACCAAATGATGTGTGGGGGCCTTCAGGGCTGCACCAGCAGATGATGAGGGAACATGGGGTGTTGAATATTGAACTGGAAGTAATTTCCATACTGTAAGTCACATGCCTTAACCCTATATTCTATCCATGACTTCTTGTTACTTTTCTATAAAGAAAATGGGAAGGACTTTGAGAGAGTTCGATGAGGGATTGGCATCCAACACTTTCTCTGGGTACGGAAGTGGTTATCTCAGCAGAGGGGCAGTATGTCAGAGCTCCTCCTTCCTTTCATGGGTCCCTGCCGGCCTCTTGTGCCATGACCCATGCTTGGTAGCACTTTTATTCTCCCTGACACCATTCCAATGATCAGAATTTCCCCATCTTGGCCCTCCCTGCTCTTTTGCTTGTTAACCGTCCTTGCTTGGGGGAAAGTGAGAAGAGAGAGCAGCCGTCCATACAGTGTCTTGCTGTGGCTCTCGCACCGATTAGCAGCGCTCTTAAAAGGATTTTGTAGGTGTCTGTACACTGAGTATAGAGAAGGGCCATTTTGGGATCTAATGCCCTGAGTTTCTTCAAATTGCATGACAAAAGGAATTACTCTTTTTAACCTGGACAAAGCTGGCATCTATCTTCAGTGGAGCTGTGGTAGCTCAGCTGACCTCAGACAATTTTATAATGTAAGTCTTGCAGTGGCTATAGTGTCAGTGCAGGCACCAGGATCTGGACCCCCAACCTTGATTTAGTGTAAGATCTGCTCTAATACAGGCTCCCTCCTCATATGAAGATTACAGAAAACCCCCATTTTTCCTCTTATGAATAAATACCATAACAGAGCTAAAAATTTGGTTGAAAAAATTCTAGCAGTTATTATATTACAATTTCAGAATCCAGGACCTATACATGGTAATAAAGTTCAGGGTCAAATAGCATCAGAATAAAACATACCACCTCTAGCAGAATCTCATCTATTTGTGACCTTGTGCAGTTTTTGGCCTTAGTTACTTAACCATCTTTACCCAAGTGCCTTTCTGTGTAATATTTTAGTGCCTTTGAGTCATAAAGATTTAGTCTATGAACCTTCACATACTACAATTATAAAGAAATAGAGTCATTCATTTGAATCATAAGGTGTAAGTGAAATTGAAATGTTATCTTCTTATGCTTAATGGCCAAAGTGGAAAGGAAAGGGAAGATTAGACTGACTGCCATTCTGTCAGATTCCCATCTCTCAATCCATCCACTCAACTATCCATCAATCCATCTCCCATCTCCTACATACCATTCATCCAGCCAGCCAGCCATTCATGCATCCACTTATCCATCCATTCATCTATCAACTCATCCATCCATCATCCATCCATTCATCCATCCATCCACCCACCCACTCAACGACCCACCCACCCACCCACCAACCCTTCCTTCCATCCATTCATCCATCCACCCACCCACCCACCCACTAGCCATCCATCCACTCAAACACACATTTTCCATACCCTCATCAATCTTGCTTGTGTTCAGGCATGCAGTGATTAGCAATGTCTAAATCCTGCTCTGGGATCATGTGAGCCTTCCTCCAGGAACCCCTGACCTCCACAGTGCCGTTCATTAGTAATGTCTGCTTTCTCTGGTCTGTGTCAGTTCTTCCAACAGTGACCATGTCCCAGTCTTCATCTTCCTCGGACTTAGTAGCTATTACCTGACAAGTGCAGAGATCCTACTCACAGCCTGTGTATTTCATTTGGCTGGAGAACTGCCATATAACCAAGGGAGCTAGCAACCCATGCCCCATCAGAACAGCGATGTGACCTACATCCTGGAGACCTTCCAATTAGTGAATGTCTCAATGCAGGGGTCTGAAAGGCTGTTTCACCTATAAGGAGATGCAGCTTTATATCTGGGCCAACCTCAAACTGTCCCCACCTGCACACCACAAGCCCAGTGAGAGCCCAGGTAAGTCCACTCCAACTCCTGAAAACGGCTGGGCCACCTTGTTTCCTAAGGGGACTCCAAAATGGGAAGAATGAGAGATTGATGATTCTTGCAGTCTCGCAAACCTAAGACTGGTTCTGGAGTAACTGAAATTGTTTCTGGTCAGTGGCTTCCTTTCAAATTGTTTAAGTTATATGACCATAAGCCCTTGAGTAGAATATTCAGTTTGTACTTTTAGATCATAAGTTCCCAAATTTATTTTCCCAACCACCCCATTTTCGGGAATAAACAATAAAGTGACCCCCATTCCAAAATCTACCTTCTGTAATGGAACAAGTGCAAATGCCCCTTCAATGGCACCCAAGGCTATGGGATGCTTCTCCTGGGGGTGATATCTACTGCTTTGGGAAGAATTGCTCTGGAGTTTGTCCCACTGGCTTGCTTGTGGCAGATGTTTGATTTCAGTATTTATTGTATCATATTTAAGAGGAGATTCCTTTTTTTTTTTTTTTTGCTGTTTGCTTTTTGGGTCACACCCGGCATTGCTCAGAGGTTACTCCTGGTTACTCCTGGTTACTCCTGGCTCAGGAACTACTCCATATGCCGGGGATCGATGCTGGGATCGAACCGAGGTGGGCGGCATGCAAGGCAAATGCCCTACTTGCTGTGCTATTGCTCTGGCCCCAGGTCATCTCATTTTCAAGAGAAAACTAAAAGCAGACAAAAGAACATGGTATCATTAAAACTTGGTGCAATGCATGGCTCTGGAACTTTCCAGCAACAAGAGAAGGTCCTTACACTCATGAGTCCAAGCTGATGGCTCCTTTTGGTATTTAGGTCCAGATGTGCAGAGTCTTATCTTTGCGACTTTCCTCCTGGGATTAAAAGTGTTTCTGGTCATGAGTTTTGTTTTCATGTGTGTCCGCAGATGTTGGAACCTGCAACTGGTGAGTTTGGGGACAGGAGTTAGTCCTCAGGAGGGGTAGGAGTAAGGGCCTGCATCATGGGCTAGTAAGGTAAACCCAGGGCAAGTCCATTTATTGATGTCCTAAAGGGTGATCCAACCTTGATTACTCTAACCGTTTAGTATTCTAAAATACTAAAAGGTTTTGACCTCTCATGCCAGGAGTTGGGAATATTTCTAATTAAATTCCTTGCAAGTGGGAATCCAAGGGGTAGCAATAGAAGGAAGGTCAAAGCTTTGAGACCCAGATTCCAAAGAATCTTCATGTTGCATATTTCAGCTCACAGGCGATTTGTCTTTGGAGTAAAAAGGGAAAGTCTTGCTAAAACCAACTGATAGAACCTATCTGAGGGACCTGTGGGGAGTGACCTTAGTTTGCTAAGGGGCAGGCTGGAGGTGAGTGGGAAAATGGAAACAATGGTGGAGGGAAGTTCACACAAGTGGTGGGATAGTTGATGGGATATTGAATGTCTGTAACAAATTCATCAAAAACAACTTTGCAAACCATGGTGCTTAAGTAGAGGGGAAAATGTTCATGCACCAACAACTCTTTGTAAAATAGCAACATTTTTGCATTATGTTCTGATCCTTTTTAAAAACATTGTTTAAAAGGATCAGAATGAGTTTATCATTCTCAAGCATTATTTTAAAACACACACACACATATAAATAATTAAGTTAGGGGCCAGAGTAATAGAACAGCTGGTAGGATGTTTGCCTTGCACGCGCTTTACTTGGGTTCAATCCCTGGCATCCCAGGGAGGGTTTCAAGGAGTAATTCCTCAGCACTGCAAGAGTAATACCTGAGTGCAAAACCAGGAGTAAACCCTGAGCATCAAGAGGTATGACTCAAAAAGCCAAAATAAATAAATAAATAAATAAATAAATAAATAAATAAATAAATATTTTTTTGCATCTTTTTTATTTTATGCAAGTGCTTTCTTGAACACAGCATTCCAGAACGTTATTTTATCTTTTATCTACTAAAAACAGCTTGCAGGATTTTTCATTTGATATATTATGCGCTATTTTGCTAAAATTTCTACCATTCTGTAACTTTCTATTGTAAAGATAATGCCACATTCATGGATTCTTCTCCTGATGGGCATTCAAACTTTGTTTAAAGTTTTGCTAGTTTGCCGGTTTGCAGCCAACATTCTAATCTTTGGCAGTGCTTTGTATTTTTGTTTGCTTTTTTTTAAAAAATATAGATTCCCTATTGTTTCTTTACTGTGGAGCACAGAGCAGTAATGTTGTCTCATTTGGGGGCTTTTGTTATATAGAGTAGAAATTTTGAATTTTTAAAAATCAGCTTTGTTTTTACATTCATGCCTTTGAATTAGTTTGCTTGTTCTAGCGTTTGAGTTTAACAGTATGTGTGTGTGCACCTATGTGTTTATGTGTGTGCTTAAGGGGTGAGTGTGTGTGCGTGTGTGTGTGTGTTTCTGATAGAGCTCTCACTTTCTTCCACAAGGAAAAGATTTTTCCAGCACTCTCTGATGTCATTGCTCCCTCTTCTTATGTTAAATTCCTATAAATATGTGGTTCTTTTTATGAACTTGTTGTACCTTCAAGCAACTTCTTTGTGTCAAAACAACTGCCTAAATTGTAATAGCTTTAATATAGTCTCTATTAATAGTCTTAGAAAATAATCTGTTATCTCTTTGGGGGAAAATATTGTCACCTTGTTGTTCAAAGCTGTCATGGTTATTCTTGACTCAAATACACTTTAGAATCACTTTATCAAGTTTGTGAAAAACCCAATTAGAATTATTGTTGGATTGCATTGAATCTCTGAGCTGATTAAAAAAAACCCCTTTATAATGCTGAGTTTTTCCTTCTTGGACATGATATACCTCCTCTTATTTAGCTTGTCTTTTATGACTTTCAATGTAGTTTTACAACTGCCCTCTACCCCCTGTAGTCCCACACATTACAATGGTCTAATACATCCTCAAATGATCCTTAATACTTCTAGTGGATGAACACTTTAAAAATTATTATGAATGTCTTTGGTGGTTTTAGACGCCAGTATAAGATTATAATTGTTTTGAATATCAGCCATATTCAGTGTTGATAAAATCCTTACAGTGCTGTGTTGAGCTCTACAGTGCTTCCTTTGTGTACACAACACATAAGGCATTAGACTCATTATCTGGAATCAGTTTGAACTATTATCAGCTATATGTTGCAGGGTCCTAGGTTCAGTTTGGTCTACAATGAATTCTAAATATGAAAATTAAAGCTTCCCGGCTATCATCTCCATCTTCCAGGGGTAACTGGTTTCCAGCCCTTTCACCGATCGTTTTCAATTTACTGCCATATCCAATGGCAGGCTTACAGGCGATGTTTTGATTTCTTACTCTCAGTCCACCCAGCAGACCAACTATCACAGCCCGGCTCACGCGGCCGCTAGTGACTGTGCGGTTCATCAATAAATGCTTTATTCAGAGGTGACTACAACAGTATGCCACCCGCATGGCAAGCCTGGCAAGCTGCTCGTGTAGTATTTGATATGCCAAATACCAGTAACATTTATATTAGGTCATTCCCATGACCTAATATAATGGTTTGAGGCTCTTTATGTTCCTGGAGCAAGCTGATGCCTTTGGGTTCTACTAGCATGAGACAGGACATATAGAGATATTACTGGTGCCCGCTCTAGCAAATAGATGATTAACGGGAAGATAGTGATAGTGATAGTGACTCTCAGGCATCACTTATTGACTCTCCCCTGGGTTATGAGGATTCACCTTCCTGTCACTCCTGACCCACGTCGCTATGCTTGTGCTGTGCCCCATCACCTGTATGGTCACATGAAGAAGCCTATGGGGTTGGTTTTTACAGACGAATCTTGTAACACTTCTGGTTTTGTTTGTGCAGATGCGCTTCTGTATCTATGACATCCAAGCCAGTCTCCCTGACTAATCCAGATTCATCACAGCACATGTTTAATATGTGTATACATGTGCATGTATGTGTGTTTGTGTATGTATGTGTAAACATGTGCATTGTGCTTAAGACTATAGATAAGCCTATGGTCACCAAGGTCTCCTAGTGCCAGACCTTAGTAGAAACATTTATTTCCACCAAACCTCTGACCAGTGCAGCATATTCTCAATCACTATTCTTTTGAGAGCACTGTGTGAGTATAATCTTATGATACATAACTTTTGTTTCTGTTTTCTATTTTTGGGTCCCACCCCACCATACTCATGGGTCATTCCTGACTCTGTAGTCAGGATTGACCCCTGCTGGTGCTCGGGAGACCATATGGTGCCAGGGATTTGAACCAGGGTCAGCCACATGCAAATGAAGTGCCTTAATCCGTATACTACATTTCCAGCTCCCCAGAATTTTTTATGACTTTGTTTGCTCAACATAACACCATCGAGGACCTTAGAGATGACTGCAATAGAACAAACCTTGCACATAGAACAATCCCTGCACATAGAACAAGCCCTGCACTTTATTCTTTTCATTGTTGGACCATATTCTTTGGATGAATGCACTGAAGGACATTTAATTACATTTCACTTACTTAAAAAATTGGATTTTTTTTTCTTTTTGGGTCACACCTGGCAATGCTCAGGGGTTACTCCTGGCTCTGTGCTCAGGAATTACTCCTGACGGTTTTCAGGGGTCCATATGGGATGCCGGGGATTCAACCCGGTCGGCCTTGTGCAAGGCAAATGCCTTACCTGCTGTGCTATTGCTTTGGACCCATTACTGGATATTTTGGTTACAGGTTTTTGTTGGGTTATTATATATACATATATATGTATATATAAATATATAATTACAAATAAAGCTGTTGTAAACATTCATGCACAGGTTTGTGTATGGATAACTTTCATTTTCTGGGAGAAATGTCTGGAATGTCTCTAGGAGATCATTTCTGGCATATATAACTCATGCCTTCTCCAGAAACAAAGTCAGACTGGTTTCTTCTCCTGTCCACAGACACATCCAAGTCCTGAGGTCTGCATGCACTGGGGATAGACATCACCAGTCACGCCAATGAAAGGGTGGAATAGGGAGTCATTTCAGGAGCAGGCTTGGTTCTTCCCCTAAAGTTGTGTAGGAACGATGAACACTCTTCCTCTCTCCAGATGACTCCCGGAACCGAGCTTCAGCAGGATAACTTGGTGCTCAGTGGTCTCTTCACTCACAGAGAGAAGGTGGCAGTCACCTGCTAGATGGAGCATGATTGACTATGGGGGAATCACCAGAACTCACTCCCTGGAGGCCTCTGATCCCCAAGGGTACGGGGCTCAGGTGGACACCTAAGTGAGGATACCACCCCAACCACCATGGTAGCTGAATACCCTTTTCCTGGCTCCTTTCAATTTTTCTGCAGTTGCAACTAGTAGTTGTTATTGGTTCCTGGAGCAAGTAGGTGCCCTTGGGCTCTACTAGCATGAGACAGGACATATGGAGATGTTACTGGTGCCCGCTCGAGCAAATCGATGATGAACGAGAAGATAGTGATACAGTGATACAGTGAAACTAGTAATAGAATGAAATATGCGTGTTATATGTACATGATATTAAATGCATGCTATAAAATAAGTACAAAAAGTCTGTAATTAGGTAAAGCAGAGTTTGAATTAGCACCCTGTTCCAACTCTTTCACCCCAAAAGTCTCCACCAGTTAGCAGTTGGCACATAGGGTTTTAGGCCATTTGACATCAATATACATTAAAGAAAGTGAGGAGGAAGGGAGGGGTAGGGAGACCATCCTGTTCTTGGCGTCTTTCCACCACTGGCTTCTCCCTCACAGTGACTCCCTTCACTGCTCAGGTCAGCCCACCTCCCTCCTGGTCTCTAACTGTTCCATGTCAGGTGTGGCTTGATGGTCACCTTGTGGTGCTGGCAGGACCTGAGGTCCATGCTGCAAAGGGGCTCATTGCAGACTTTACCAGTCCTAGACCTGTCAGTGGGTCCTCGGACAATGGAGGCTGATCAGGAGAAAGTGACCGTCTCTCTCCTCTCTGACTATGGGGGCCCATGGGGGCCCACAGACTTCAATAATAGAGAATCACTTGTATCACTTATCTTCCCATTGTTCATCAATTTGCTCGAGGGGGCACCAGTAGCTTCTCCATACATTCTGTCACAACCTAGTGTAGCCCAAGGGCATCTGCTCGCTCCAGGAACATAAAGAGCCTCAAACCATTCCTTCAGGTCATGGGGATAAGGTCTATAATTGTTACTGGTATTTGGCATATCAAGTATGACACAGGCAGCTTGCCAGGCTCTGCCCTACGGGTGGGATACTCTTGTAGTCACCTCTCATCTTGTTCTCATTATTGATGAACCCTCCTTCCCTCCCAGGCATCTCATGATCAGCTGGGCACAGGGAGAGCTGGTAGCAGCTCTGCCCCGTGTATGTGAGTCTCTAGATCAGGCATACCTGGGCTAGGCTTAGAAGAGACTTCTGTAGGGTGTGACTCTGATGAGCCGAGATGTGATCAGCTCTTCTGCTGGGTGGAGCTCTGATGAGTTGGGGAGACCGGATGTGGAAAATGGAGGCCCTCATGGTGTGGGGGTTCCTCTGGCTTCTTGCGAGGCTCTGCTGGGATGGTGGACCAGGTCTAGAACCTGCCTTCCCTCCTAGGCACCTTGTGATCAGCGGGGCACAGGGAGAGCTGGTAGCAGCTCTGCCCCGTGTATATTAGTCTCTGCATATAGTTAGAGAATAATAGTTAAATAACAACACCCTGGACAAGAACTGAGTGTTGAAATTAGGTAAAGGGATAATATACATGATAACCTTTCAGCATCTGGGGAAACTGGGGACATTGGTGGTAGGAAATGAACACTGGTGAAGGGATGGGTACTGGAACATTCCATAACTGAAACTCAATCATGAGCAACCTTGTAACTGTGTATCTCACTGTGATTCAATAAATTTTTTAAAAAAATAAAGAAATAAATTCTTCATTAACAAAACAGGAAAAAAAATTTAAACACATATTCCCCCAACCCCCAAAAACAACAACAACAACAACAACAACAACAACAACAACACCATTAGGTCAGGCTGAAAGTGATGTAAGAACAGTGGTGGTGGAGGGTCAGGGTCAGTGCTGTGTCACGTCTTTGTACATCAATACCATAGCTGTGGACCCTCTCATAACACTACTGTGTAAACTACAAGAAAAAAGAAAATGCAAAGAAGAAGCACAGAAGAGATGAGGGACCATAAGAGGGATCATATTCTGCCCAAAATCTCAGCAGCAAATGCTTTTCCTGGCACCTTGACTTTTTGACTTTTAAACTCCAAAACTGTAAGAGAATAAATTGTTGCTTTGAGTCTTTTAAAAAATCACACATAATAAAATTAACAATTCTCTAATGTTATCTAAAATGTACTGTGAATTCCATTTTAAAATTTTCTTTTATAGCTTTTTGTTTTTGCATACCACATTTTGTTTTCATTCATCTGTAAATGCTGATAGAATTATTCTGTGCACAACCATCTTCCTGAGAAAAATCTTTTCCAGGAACTGTACCCTTGTGAACTCAATTTTTTCTTAATAGTTTAGGATTATTCAAATTAGTGTTTCAAATGGGTGCCAGGGGCCTACTCCTGGCTATACTTGGCCCAGTTGTGCTGTCCTGTGGGTTCAATGCCCTGCCAGAGACGTGGAGCTGCTCAGACAACAGCTCCTGAGATCACTGTATTGCTCTTAGGAGCTTTCTTATCACTTGTCACTTTTTGAATCTCTTCATAATAATTATTTTAAGTTTTTTTTAATTAGATTTCTTTCAACCATGTTCTGGAATTCAAGAACAAACATTTGTCATTTTCTTAGTTATCATAGTACTATGATTTTTCATGGCCTTTGATGAAAGTGAAACTAGTCAGTTGGAAGAGACAGACATTCCTAATTCAGTTCTGCTTTCCAACAATCCGGCGGGCCCTTGATGCCTTTCTTGGATTCTCCCAGAAGGTGGCATAAGAGCACAATTTTATCTTCCAGTTTGCTTCTAAGGATGAATTCAGCACACTTGGTATAATGGGTAGGGCACTCACTGGGTTCAATCTTTGGCACCCCATAAAGTTCCCAGAGCTCAACAGAAGTGATCCCTGAGTGCAGGGCCAGATATAAGCCCTGAGCACTATGCATGTGGCCCCCAAATGAAAGAGTGAGAGAAAGAGGAGGGAGAAAAATGGGGAGAAAGAAAGAAAGAAAGAAAGAAAGAAAGAAAGAAAGAAAGAAAGAAAGAAAGAAAGAAAGAAAGAAAGAAAGAAAGAAAGAGAGAGAGAGAGAAAGAAAGAAAGAAAGAAAGAGAGAGAACGAAAGAAAGAGAAAGAAAGAAAGAAAGAAAGAAAGAAAGAAAGAAAGAAAGAAAGAAAGAAAGGAAGGAAGGGAAGGAAGGAAGGAAGGAAGGAAGAAAGAAAGAAAGAAAGAAAGAAAGAAAGAAAGAAAGAAAGAAAGAAAGAAAGAAAGAAAGAAAGAAAGAAAGAAAGAAAGAAAGAAAGAAAGAAAGAAAGAAAGAAAGAAAGAAAGAAAAAGAAAGAAAGAAAGAAAGAAAGAAAGAGTAAGGGGCCCTCTGATGCCACATGAAAGCTCAAGCCAACTTCACCCGTTCCACTGCCCAGCATCTTCTCTGCCAGAATATTTACTGCCTGGGGGCCAGGGTCATGGGACAGCAGGTAGGGCATTTGCCTTGCACGTGGTGTCCCTGGTTCAACCCCTGACCCTAGCTCAATCCCCAGCATCCCATATGGGCCCTGAGCACCATCAGGATTAATTCCTGAGTGCAGAGCTAGGAGTAACCCCTGAGCAGTGCCAAGCATGGTCCCAAAACAAAAACAAAACAAAACAAAACAAAACAAAACAAAACAAAACAAAACAAAACAAAACAAAAACAAAACAAAACAAAACAAAACAAAACAGAACAGAATAGTTACTGCTTGCTGTTCCCGGCCTCCATTGCCAGTTCCACAATCACCTGCCGTGGCCCTCTCTGTTCAGGACAAAATGAGGGGGTGAGGAGTCCTTGGACTCTTGATGGTCCTTTCAGAGTCTTCTCTTGACCTTTCGATTCTCCTGTAGCTTCTCCCTTTTTGAGGGGATCCAACCTACTCTGGGTGGTGCCTATGGTGGTTTCTGCATCTGGTTGATTCCTTTTCTTTATCTCACTCTCCAAAGAGCCCAGAATTTGCATCTCAGAAGGATGTGGTCTTCCTGACTTTGGGCTATTTCATGGTGAGGACTTAATTTCTTTTTTAGTTTTATTAGAAAGAGAGAGAGGGAGAGAGAGAGAGAGAGAGAGAGAGACAGAGAGAGAGAGAGAGAGAGAGAGAGAGAGAGAGAGAGAGAGAGAAGACCTCCAGGACCAGAGTGATACAACTGGTGTAATGGAGCTTGCCTCTTGCGCAGGGCCGGCAGAATTCCAGCCCTGACATCCCACATGGTCCCACCTGAGCACTGCCAGGAGTAATTCCTGAGTGCAGAGCCAAGAGTAATCCCTGAGCATTGCCGGATATGACCCCAAAATCCAAAAAAGGCCCCACCCCCATTCCATCTATCTGCCTGACATAGAATTCACATTTTAAGTAATGGTGCAAAACCTCCCTCATTTGTGTGATAGGAGGGGAGGGATACCAGGAACTGGGAATCAGAACAGTGAAGCACGAGGTGCCAGATCCCTGTCTCAGACTTCCCATCCTCTCAGGACCGCCTTTCGGGCAAACAGCACTGGGCATATAGACACACACACAATATTTAGTTTGTTTTGCTGTCACACCCAGCCAGACTCTTACTCCTGGCTCTGTGTTCAGGAATCACACAGGGCTGGGGTGCCAGGGATCGAATGTGGGTCAACTGAGTATAAAGCCAAGGCCCTACCTGCTGTACTGTCACTCTGAGGGGAATGTTTCTTGAATGATGAGCAGATATTTAAGTGTGAACAAGTTTCTCAAAGTTCCTGCCTGCCCTGCACCTGTCACTCAGCCCCTGTTGCCCCCCTTTCCTGAGAAGCCCAGTAAGAGGAGGAGTGGGGAGAAGCTTCCAGAGTCTCTGTTCCAGATGCTTCCTTGTTGGCATAGCCATCTGCCCATGACTTCCGTTGCCCCTTCTTTCATCCTCCATGCCCTAAGTGTTGGATTTTTATGCCCCCTTTCCCAGAAGCATATGCTACAGGATCCATAATTACCCCCTGTTCCATTTCTCACAGTGAAAACACAGACGCTTCAATAAAATATGGGTAGAGGTAATAAACACTTTTCAAAGAAAGCTTATAAATGTCTACGACAACACAAAAATTTTCTCACTTCTGGAATGTAAACAAAACCATAATGTGATGTCACCTCACACCTGTAGACTAGAGTCATTGAAAGACAAAAGCAAGTATGTTGGCCTGGATGTGGATAACAGGAATATTTAGTCATTGGTCAGCCACTATGGGAAAAAGGGGTGCAGCAACTATGGAAATCAACATGGAGAGGGTTTTTTTTTAAAATTATGATGACCTACCATTGTATCTGTTATTATGCCTTTGGATTTACTTCCAAGGGAAGTTAAGTCAGTCATTATCTCAAAAAGATATCTACATATCCACATTCACTGCAGCACTATTTTAGGATAGCTCAGATCTCGAATTAACCTCATCTCCACTTCTAGACAATGAAATATTGTTTTGCTATTTGCAACAGTGTGGATGGATCTCCAGGTAGTTGGCTAAGTAGACAATCAGACAAAAATGAAAATGTATTACATGTGCATGGAATATAAAAACACCAAATTTATAGACACAGAGAACAGATTGTCATAGAAGGGAAGGAAGTATAGGAGTTGGGAGAAATAGGCGAAGGTTGTAAAGAGACACAAGATTCTGGTAAACTATAAATGAGTACAGAAATGTAAAGAACAGCATGATTCTTTTTAGGTATATTGAAATCTACTAATTTAGTAAATCTTCAAAGTTTCCATCACAAGAAAAAACTGACTATGCCAGGTAGTGGATGTTAACTAATTTTATTGGGATGTTCATTATACAAAACATACATATATCAAATAATTATGTTTATAATTTATACTATATGTTAATACTGTCTTAGTAAAATGGACCAGAAAGACTAACCTCCTTTCACTGAAGATTTTCTTTCACTGTACATCTTTAAAGATTAAATTTTTTCTGCTATGAAATGATTGTGAGAATAGGTCTGTAAATAATACAGTATAAAGTTTTACAAATAAACACAGCTTCTGATTGGATAAAGAAACTTATGGTATATCTACACAATGGAATACTATGCAGCTGTTAGGAACAATCAAGTCATGAAATTTGCCTATAAATGGATAGACATGGAGAGTATCCTGCTGAGTGAAATGAGTCCAAGGAAAAGGATGGGTATAGAATGACTGCATTCATTCATTTGTGGGTTATAAAAAATATTGTGGAAAAAATGTATATCCAAGGCAAGGGTCAGAGGTATTAGGACTTTGTCAGTGGTTGGAATCTACCACAAGCTGTGTGGAATAAATGGCAGGTAAGATAGAAAAAGGACTAGTTTACCAATAATAGTTAGAAATGTTAATGCTAGACTAGAACTGATTATTTTTTTAAATTTATTTAATTATTTTTTTGACAATTACAAAAATGTTCATGTTTGGGTTTCAAGCCATACAGTGTTCCAGCACCCATCCTTCCACCAGTGCCCACCTCCCACCACCAGTGTCCCCTATACCCTCACCCCTCCCCTAGCCTGCCTCTGTGGCAGGTTCTCCATCTCTTTTCTCTCTTTTTTTCTCTCTCTTTCTGTCTTTCCTCTCTTACATGTTGTGGATTGTACTAGACTTTCAACAATTATTGGTCCACTGTTCCTTTCTCTGTCTTACCTAACCTCTGCTCCCACTATTTGTGGTAGTTTCCACCTTTGGCAAGACCTCCTGATCCACATTTCACCTGACCTTGGATATTGGTACCATAATATGTATATATGTATATATATTTATGTCATGCAAATAAATGCAGTCATTCTATATCTGTCTCTCTCCTTCTGGCTAATTTCACTCAACATGATCCTCTCCATGTCCATCCATTTATAGGCAAATTTCATAACTTCATTTTTCCTAACAACTGCATAATATTCCATTGTGTAGTTGTACCTAAGTTTCTTTATCCAGTCATCAATTTTCAGGCACTCTGGTTGTTTCCAGATTCTGGCTATTGTGAATAATGCTCCTATGAATATAAAAGTAGGGATGGTGTTTCCGCTGCGTGTTTTTGGCTTCCCAGGGTATATTCCCAGGAGTGGTATGGCTGGGTCAAATGGGAGTAGAACTGAGTATTGAAAGTAGGTAAAGGTATATACATGATTACCCCTCAGTGTATGTACTATAAACCACAATGCACAAGACAGAGTGAGAGAAGGAAGAGAGAGAGAGAGAGAGAGAGAGAGAGAGAGAGAGAGAGAGAGAGAGAGAGAGAGAGAAAAGAGCCTGCCACAGAGGAAGGTGGCGGGCGAGAAACTGGGGACTTTGTTGGTGGGTAATGTGCACTGGTGGAGGGGTGGGTGCTGGAACACAATATGACTGAAGCTCAATCATTAACAGCTTTGTAATAGTCTATTTTATGGTGATATAATAAAATTTTAAAAATAAATAAAAGGTTAAAAATAACAGCTATACCATTGTTTCAAAATAAACTAGGCTAATTTGGTCATTATTAGGCTTTTTAGATAGACAGTGATAGATTCCAAAAAGACAAGAAAACACTTTAGTATCACCAAACTTTTTTTTAAAAATTTTTTTATTATACCACGGTGAAACATACAATTACAAAGGTGTTCATAATTGGTTCTTGGTAATACAGTATTCCAGCACCCATCCCTCCACCAGTGCCCCATTTCCACCACCAATGTACCCCTCCCCCCCCGCCCCCAGGCCTCCTTAATAGCAGGTACCCCAGTTTCCTCTCTTTCTTTCTCTATCTCTCTCTCTGTCTCTGCATCTCTCTCCCTCTTATTTTACACATTGTGGCTAGCCCTGCAGATATTTAGAGTTTATCACTTAAGTCTCTTTGTGGTGAGTTTTATTTTTATTTATTTATTTATTTATTTTGCTTTTTGGGTCACACCCGGCAATGCTCAGAGGTTTCTCCTGGCTCTGCACTCAGGAATTACTCCTGGCGGTGCTTTGGGGGACCATATGGGATGCCGGGATCGAACCCTGGCGGCATGGGCCGGCCGCGTGCAAGGCAAACGCCCTACCCTCTGGGCTATCGCTCCGGCCCCAGTGGTGAGTTTTAATCTGCCATTACCATTTCCCAAATTTAGTAAAACACTGGTATCTATTTATATCTTATTAATGAATGCAGTCATTCTATATCTGTCCTTTTCCTTCTGATTAATTTCACTCAGCATGATAGTCTCCATGTCCATCCATTTGCAGGTAAATTTCATAATTTCATCTTTTCTGACAGCCGCATAGTATTCCATAGTGTAGATGAACCACAGTTTCTTTAGCCAGTCCTCTGTTCTCGGGCATTCAGGTTGTTTCCAGATTCTAGCTATAGTGAATAGCGCAGAGATGAATAAAGAAGTACAGATAGTGTTTCTGCTATGTGTTTTTCGGTCTCTAGGGTATATTCCCAGGAGTGCTCTTGCTGGATCAAATGGGAGCTCAATATCTAGCTTTCGGAGAAATGCCCATATTGTTTTCCCAAAAGGGCTGGAGCAGTCGGCACTCCCACCAGCAGTGGATGAGAGTCCCTTTTTCCCCACATCCACGCCAGCACCGGTTGTTCTTGCTGTTTTGGATGTGTGCCAGTCTCTGTGGGGTGAGATGGTACCTCATTGTTGTTTTGATTTGCATCTCCCTGATGATTAAAGATGAAAAGCACTTTTTCATATGCCTTTTGGCCATTTGAATTTCTTCTTTTTGGAAGCTTCTGTTCATTTCTTCTCCCCATTTTTTGATGGGGTTGGCTGTTTTCTTCTTGTGGAGTGCTACCAGTGCCTGATATATACTGGATATTAACCCCTTGTCAGATGGGTATTGGGTGAATATCCTTTCCCACTCTGTGGATTGTCTTTGTATCTTGGTCACCGTTTCTTTTGAGGTGCAGAAGCTTTTCAATTTTATATAATCCCATTTGTTTATCATTGCTTCCATTTGCTTGGTCAGTGGTGTGTCGTCTTTAAAGATACTTTTCGTTTCGATGTCGTAGAGCGTTTCTCCTATGTTTTCTTCAATGTACCTTATAGATTCATGTCTGATATCGAGATCTAGAATCCATTTTGATCTGACTTTTGTGCATGGCATTAGAAGGAGGTCTAAGTTCATTTTTTACACGTAGCTGCCCAGTTTTCCCAGCACCATTTGTTGAAGAGGCTTTCTTTGCTCCACTTAATATTTTTTTGCTCCTTTATCGAAGATTAAGTGGTTGTATATTTGTGAGTGCGTTTCAGGATACTCAGTTCTATTCCATAGGTCTACGGGTCTGTCTCTATACCAGTACCACACTGTCTTAATTACAACTGCTCTGTAGTACAGCTTGAGGTTGGGGAAAGTGATACCTCCCATCTTCTTTTTCCCAAGGATTGCTTTAGCTATTCGTGGGGTTTTATTATTCCATACAAATTTCAGGAGTGTTTGTTCAATTTCTTTGAAGAACATCATGGGTATCTTTATAGGGACCGCATTGAATCTGTATAAAGCTCTAGGGAGTATTACCATTTTGATAATGTTAATCCTTCCAATCCCTGAGCAGGGAATGTGTCTCCATTTCCTCAGGTCTTCTTTTATTTCCTGAAGTAACGTTTTGTAGTTTTCTTTGTAGAGATCCTTTACATTCTTTGTCAGACTGATTCCTAGGTATTTGATTTTCTGCGGTGCAATTGTGAATGGGATAGTTTCTTTAATGTCCCTTTCTTCTCTTTCGCTGTTTGCATATAGGAAGGCCATTGACTTTTGGGTATTGATTTTTTTACCCTGCTACTCTACTATAAGAATGTATTATTTCTAGGAGCCTCTTGGTAGAGAGTTTGGGTTTTCCAGGTATAATATCATGTCATCTGCAAATAGTGATAACTTGGCTTCTTCCCTTCCTATCTGGATGCCCTTAATGTCTTTTTTCTTCCCTGATTGCTATGGCAAGTACTTCCAGTACTATATTGAATAGAAGTGGTGAGAGCGGGCAGCCTTGTCTTGTCCTTGATCTTAAGGGGGAAGGCTTTCAGTTTTTCCCCATTGAGAATGATGCTCGCTGTGGGCTTGTAGTAGATGGCCTGGATTATCTTGAGGAAGGTTCCTTCAATCCCCATTTTACGGAGAAGTATCACAAAACTTTATCCCACATTTAGACGCTTTGGTAAAAAAGATTCATATTCTAAATTATCACGTGCGCAATTTTTACCAGTGACACATGAAAGTCATAGAGCCTCTTCTGTGAACTTAATAAACTTGAACTTCTGTGATATTTTCTTCCTTTTGAAACTGAGGTGTCATTGTTTGCAATAATACTGAAATCATTGCTTTAAAGCCTCTGAGCTACTACACCAATGCTCCAACATGGTTTCAGAACCCTTCCACCATATCCCATCCAAGTATTTCTTCCTCTTCCAACCCTTCCGCCTTTCTTCCTCTTGTGTTTTACCACCCTAACCACACACAGTTCAGGACTGCTTATTATATTCACTTAATTATGAAATAAATTTAGATGCTTCTTTCATTTTGCAAACTTAAACTTGCTAATCACTTACACAACTTAACTACAAACTTAAACTATTTAAGTTCATAAAATTATTAACTTTAGTTTATACTTATAAACTTATAAGTTTTATAGTCATTACACAAGTTTTCCCTTTGTCTAGACACTGGAAATTCTGACTCAGCTTTACCTTTTCATGACTCTGGATACTCTGATAGATCATATAAGTAGAATCATATGGTAATTTTTGCTTTATTATCTCAATTTACTTAACATAACATCTTCAGTTTCAGCCATATTATGGTAGAATGTGATCCCAATAGAAAGAGAGATTGGCCTAGTCTTCTACCCATTACATCTTTCTGGCATCTGCCGTCCATCACAGGACACACATCATTCACACTTTCACTCAAGAGCTAATTCATGCATGAATATGTGAACCAAGGCAAAAAAATCTTCATGTGTGGCAGGCCTCAGGATAACCTCGCCCACATGGATGACTCAGGCGTTGTTTACACTTTCTCTAGGGTGCTCAATTTCTTCTAGAGTATCAATGTGAATTATACTTGAAATTTTTTGCTGTTTTTGGAATATACCTGGCAGTACTCAGAGATTATTTCTGGCTCTGGTGGTCATTACTCAGAAAAATTTCTGTCAGAACTCTGGAGATCAGATGGGATACGGGGCTCAAACCCAGATGGGCTGCATGCAAGACAATCCTTCTGCTGCTGTGCTGTCTAATGGGCCCTACATCTGTTCTAACATCAGTCTCATATCCAGAAAACTTTAAAAAAATATGCCCCTAGTGGTAATATCATGTATACTCTTTGAAAGGCAACTCATAGTATTAATCTAATTATCTAAAATATTTTTACATCTTGATCAAATTTAAGAGTCACTAGTCTTTGAAGTAGAACTTAGGAATCTTCTACCCGCTACCATTTACAACTTTCAGACACAATAATTTTCAACTCTTCCAACATCTTTTTCTAGATTTTACTGCAGTGTCTCATATATTATGTGAGCATATTACTATACAATATTGCTTCTCATTCCTACGCATTATTTATTGATTCCCTACTTTGGGTGATGCAATACAATGTTCTGTCACACCTGAGCTCATGCATAATCTTAGTCCAACACACTCTCGTTCTCCATGATGGTGAATAACTTCATAGTGTTCGCATTACAATGATTCTGAGATTGGTATTTAGAGTTGAATCTTGCACCTTTCTTGGCCTGGCTTAAGGCTGATTTTCATGTACCGTTTGGTCTAACCAACTTCGATTTGGGGATGCAGAGCAAGCTGTTAACCACACATTCTCTCTAATGCTAGTTTTCAGTGACACCAACAATGATAACTTCGGGCTATTGCAATCTCTTCTCTTGCTCAGATATTTTGAAAATGCTTAAAAGTGGAATCATACAGTTCGAGAGGAACTTAATTCACCTTTGAGAACCTTATCAGTTACACCACCTAAAATCATTCCTTCTTTTTGCTGAGTGCTAGTTCATTCTATGGAAACACCAGAGTTTATATCATTCAATTATGGAACTTTCTGGCTGCTTTCCATTACTTTATACACAAAGAAATCTGTCATAAAATTCATTCCCAGGTTTTTGTGTAGACATGTTTATATCTATGAGATAAATGCCTGGGAATGTAACCGCTGGGATATACAGCGCAGTTATCTCCAGAAAGAAGTCAGGAACTGATTTCTCTTATTGGTTGCAAGCATATTAAAGATCCTCAATGACAGTGGATTTGGGCTGTTTTATCAGTGTATCAGTGAATGTTTGGAATGGGATTCATTTCAGAAGCAGACTTGGTTCTATATGAAAGCTGCTGGAGGTCAGCAAACCCTCTCCCTTTTGTCAGTTGAGTATCTCTCCTGTGGCTGAAGGGGTGCAGCAAGAGCCTGTCAGTCACTCCGAGTTCCTGGGCTTGGGAGTTTGATGCGCAACTCACAATCAAGGCCGCATTCTTGAACTAGGATTTCTGAATGCTGAATCACCGTGAGGATCTCCAGATGGGGCTTGGGTGCCAGGTGGACATAGCAGAGGCCCCAGATGAACTGGAAATGTTACTTTTATGGTCTGTGCATGTCTCGCTCAGAACATTGATGCGTCACTTCTCAGCTTTATTCCCCTTTTGGGTTCCTTTTTTTGACAATGTGGAGGCAGGAATTGCTTAACCCTAGAGCAGGCTGCTGCCTCACGGCCACTTTACTCACCACAGGTTTTCTCTTGCGTCACAAGAGATGCAGCTTATCTGTGCTGAGCAGCACCGGATTTCCCGCACTCATCCTGAATACCTCAGGCTCTGCAGGCCCCAGAATGCCAGTCCTTGGCTCCTGGCTCTGTTCTCCTCCTCCCTGCCCATTGCTAACTCTACTGGTAGGACTCATAGGTGAGTAGCACGTTGGGTAGAATCCTTTCCCCTCCATCCTCCTACCTGTAGACTTGTTTGTTTGTGGGGGTCAAACCAGGTAGTACTCAGGGATGACTCCTGGTAGTACTCAGGGGACAAGAGGCAGAGCCAGGGATTGAACCTAGGTCAACTGCATCCAAGGCAATTGTTTAACCCCCGGTGCTATTTCTCCAGCCCCCTGCCTATGAATTCATAAAACTTCCGGGTAAACACTGTGTCCACCCAATACTGCACAGGAAGACCAAAACTGGGCATTATCTGAGAACAAGAAGCAGGGGGCCTGAGCACTTTCTCTCTGGTTCCATCAGCAGCCGCTAGCTATTACCAGGGATGTCAAAACAGACGTTGTTTCAAGCAGCACTAATGACTTTGTCATCTCAGCAACTCTGAGCTGTACCACACGCCTGCTACAGCTACTCCTATATTCTCTGACTTGCAGATGGGAAAAAAGAAAGAAGAATCTTCTCAAGGTGCAGACCTAAGGCAGAGGTGCTGTTGGAACTCAAGTCCAGGGTTAATAGCTCCAGAGGGTTTGTTTCTGTTGTTAGTTTCATTTTGTTTGTTTGTTTGTTTGGCTTCTCAGTGGAGACTAAGTATGGAAAAAATTGAGAAATGCAGAGAATTAAGCAAAGTCATTTCTCAAACATCATCCCTCTCAGAGGACTCTAGACCTCAACTTCTTTGTGTGCTTACAAACTTTTGTAATGATGTGTTGGATGAGTCAAATATTCCAGATTTTTCACTGAGCATTTAAGTTTTGCTAGAATTTTACTTAATTCTCAAAACATACTAGCATGTTAGTCCCTATTATCTATTTATTGGTGAATACATGTACTTAAGTGCATATGTCTGAGCGTCTGAGAGGTGTGAGAAGTATAATCCACATACACACGTGCAATAGTTTTGAAAGACTTTCCCTTTTTTTCCCAAATCATTCCCTAGTCTACATGAAATGCATATTTATATGGTTTACTTTTCTATGTCTCTCTGTAACTGTAACCCTTTCTCTCTTTTTCATTGCTAAACTTTTAAACTTCCTCCTTCCCTCCTGCAACTTTAACACAAGGGAACTTCTCTTTTTGTAAAATGAGTGAATTTTGTGCCTTAGTGTCTTTCCATGCTAGATGAGGAGAAGGGGGAGAGGGGCAGAATATGATTCAACGACTTTGCCTAAATAATGTGTATTTGTAATTATACCCCATATATATCTCTACCCATATATGTATTTCTATAACCATGTCTATATAATCTAAAAACCGTTTAACCCTCAGGAAATCTAATGACTTTCAATTTCTTGGATACACAACATGTGTCACTGGACATGCATCTAGCTGTCATCTCTTGTGACCTTTACTCCAAATACTCTCATCACCCGTACATTAATGAGACAATGGAAGCACAGGAGATTCCAAGGTCGCACAGTGAAAATCAAAGAGCTGTGACTGAACTCATCAGCCTGTTTCTGGAGTTCATGATTTAATCTTTATGACTGTCAATTATGGTTTTCCCCATTTCTATGCTATGAGATTTCTGTGCTTCTGTCAACGGGTGTGGGGCAGGCAGGGGTTAAGGAAAATGACTTGTGATTTTCTTCTGGTCTCCTCTGCTTCCTGCACATGTGCCACTTGCTTTTGCTTTGTACAAAGCAATCTACATGGGAAATTCATAATTTCCACATTACATTTCAAGGACAAGTCACATTGGGCAATTCACCAATCTGAAAAAAAATATTTTGTGGGATAACTGCCATGTGCCAGGAGCTGTTATAGGGCTTGTGTGCCTCAGGAAACAGCAGAAATAAAGTAGTTGACCTCTTGAGCCTTATATCCTAGTGAGAAATGGCAGTAAGGCACAAAAGAAATAAGTCATTTAGAACATGTGTTACTGAATAAGAGAATTAGGAGATTCTGTAGGCTGGGACAGACTTCAAACAGGGTGGGCGATTGGGGTGAACATCACTGAAAGGGAAATTTGAGCAGAGATTAAAAGAAGATACAGGGGCCAGAGTGATAGCACAGTGGGTAGAGCTTTTGCCTTGCATGTGGCCAACCCAGTTTCCATCCCCGACATCCCGTATGGTCCCCCGAGCACCGCCAGGAGTAATTTCTGAGCAAAGAGCCAGGAGTAACCCCTGAGTGTCGCTGGGTGTGATTAAAAAAGCTAAATAAATAAATAAATAAATAACCAAATAAATGAATAAATAAGTAAGTAAATAAATAAATAAAAGAAGATACAAAATGAATCAGGAGGATCTTTGTAATTGTATATCTCACAATGGTGTAATAGAAAAAATTTTAATAAAATAAAATGGAACCCATAAAAATGAATCAGGAGGATTTTGGGGGCGGGGGGGAAAAAGGACCTTCCGACAGGGAACAGCATGTGCAAAGACCCTGAGAAGAGGCTGTCCGTACTGTGTTCAAGGATTTGGACTTTTTTCTCTGAGTGAAATGGTCTGCAGACAAAAGCGCCATGACCTGATAAGAGTTTTAGACTCTCTACATTCAGATGTTCTGGACTAGACAATTCAGCACAGAAGTAAAAACAAATCACTATCACTATCACTATCTTCCCGTTAATCATCTATTTGCTAGAGCGGGCACCAGTAATATCTCCATATGTCCTGTCTCAAGCTAGTAGAACCCAAAGGCATCCGCTTGGTCCAGGAACATACAGAGCCTCAAACCATTATATTAGGTCACGGGAATGACCTAATATAAATGTTACTGGTATTTGGCATATCAAATACTACACGAGCAGCTTGCCAGGCTTGCCATGCGTGTGGCATACTGCTGTAGTCACCTCTAAATAAAGCATTTATTGATGAACCGCAAGCTGGGCTGTGATAGTCTGGTCTGCTGGGTGGAGTTGTGACTAGAGGGAAGTCCAGATGTGACTTCCCTCTGGAGTATGGAGGGAGGGGGTTGTCTGGCTTGTTGTGAGGCTCTGCTGGGGTGGCAGGCCAGGGCTAGAACAAATAGAACATTTAAAAAATTATTCTGGGGACTGGAGAGGCAGAACAGACAGAACAGCAGCAGGGTCTTTGCATTTGCTTGTGGCTGACCTGGGTTCAACCCCGGAACCCCAAATTGTCCCCTGCATCCCACCAGGAGTGATCCCTGAGCACACAGCCAAAAGGAAGCTGTAAAAACTGCTGGTTGCATCCCCAAACAGACAAAAAGAAATCATTCTCTTAATGCAAGCAAAACTAGTGGCCTCATCAAACCAGTAGTTAGTAGAGACCAGAGTATGATCTCAGGTTTGGAAGCCAACAGGATTTCCTGATGCAGAGGACTGGAGTGAAAAAGCCTAAGAATAAAGCTGACGGTGCTGGAAAGATTGTACAGAGGGTAAGATGTTTGCCTTGCACGCAGTCAAACCACCTGGAATCACAATGGTCACCCAAACACTGCCAGGAGTAATTCCTGAGTGCAGACTCAGGAGTAACTCCTGAACACCTCCAGGTGTGACCCAAAGCAAAAAAAAAAAAAAAAAAAAACACCTCCACCCCCAAAAGATAAATGAAAGAATAAAGCTGAGGGCCGGAGCAAAAGTCAAAAATTCAGTTCAGGGATATTAGCTGTGAGACATTTACTTCCATTTACTTCCATTTATTCCCATGTCCTGTGGGAGTGGACATGAAGATTCAGGTTTGGGGGCAAAGTTCTGGGCCGGGAAGTGACTTTTGAGGATTATGCAGACATCAGTTTCTCATCAGCTGACTTCTGTCGACCCTCTGATTTCTCTTCTCTCCTCCCTCCACCATTCACCTCCATCTCTCCATAATTATTCCCACTTTTGTCATAGCTGTTGTCACTTTTGTTGTTGTTGTTGTTAGAAAGCTGCTTGTGCGTGGGTTTCAGTCAGTCTTACAATGTTTCGACACCTATTCCTTCACCAGTTGTCACTTTTTGTCACATGGCTTACCATTGTCCAATCATCTTCACTTATTTTCATCTAAAATTTTTGGTTTTGGGGGTCCCACCCAATAGTGTTCAGGCTTTGTGCTCAGGGATCCTCCTGGTGGTGCTCAGGCCACCATATGCAGTGCCAGGACATTGAACCATAGTCAGCCAAATGCCTAGAACTTTGTACTATCTCACCAGCCCCAAATGTTCTCTTTGATTTAAAATCCAAACCCCCAAGGCCCTGATTACAGTAACGAGCCTGGTCTGTCCAGTGAGAGAAGCAGTTCCTTAGGAGTCATGCCAGTCACAAAGGTGCTGAGTAGGTGTGCTCTACCAGCTCACAGAGTCTAAAGGGAACCACAAATCTCCCCTAAGAGCAAGAAATAGAAAAAAACATAGAATTTATTTGTGGTCCAACAACAGACTGACCCACTGATGTAGATCCTTGCAACCAGAACCCTGGAAATTTTGGGGGGGTCCTTCAAATTACAAGGAATATTTTTAGAGTTCTACATTATTCCAGAACATGCCTGGTCTTAGGGGAGGGAATCCAGCTTGTAAGTCCTTCATTTGGTGTAAAAAATCAGGGTGACTCCGGGTTCCTTCAACACATACCTCATTGCCCATACAAAGCGCCATATTTTCAAAGCACCAATTTGAAGCCTGCTCTTCCACACTCTCCCTGACCTGTCTCCATATTCAAACATGCGTTTAAAAAAGAAAATCTACCAACCTCTGGTACCATATGTGTCGTATTTCCCCTTGAACCATTTAGTCCAACTCAAAGACTGATGACCTTGTTCTAGTCCACACTTGTTACTTTGCTAATTATACATAACATAAAACCTTCCTATTGAAAGTACGGAAAGTCAACATTGTATACCTGAACTTAATGATGAATAACTTTATAACTTTGTGAAGCATGGTTAATTAAAACATATTTAAATGATTTCTTAAAAGAATAACAAAAAGTTAGTGGTCATTCAGGTCATTCACAATGAGGAGTCATCAATACCACACATGAGTAAAGCTTTGCAATGTCCTACTGTGTGCCCCTAGTAACTCCCCATTCCTTACCCTATCCCAGCTCCAAGTTACTTTTTCCTCTGCGAATTCTCATTGCAGGTATTTTATATCTGTGGGAAAATATTTCTCCTTTAGTATTTGATTTATTTCATTATTTTGTTGCTATTGTTGTTGTTTTGGGATCATACTAGTGATGCTTAGGCTTACTCCTGACTCTGCATTCAGGGATCACTCCTGATGGGCTTGGGAACCATATCGGGCTCTGGGGATTCAATCCAGGTTGGCCATGTCCAGCCTATACCCACTATACTATCCTCCTGGCCTCCTGAGTTTGATTTATTTCAATTATCATCGTATTTTAAGGTTCATTTGTGCTATAGCTGGCTGAAAACTTTGTTCATTTAGAATGAATAACACTTTATTTTCTACCCACCACATTTTTTAAATCTTTCATTTGTTGGTGAAATATATTGCTTTAAGGCAATGAGCTTTTTGTAATTGTCACAACATTATGATACCAATATGCAGTGATCAAGCAATAGTGATTATAAAACACAGGGACCTGAAATCATGCTTAACTTCATATAAAGTTTCATGTGTGTGTTGGGATTTGCACCCCACTCTCACTCAGTAATCAGGCCGAGGGGCAGACACCACCATGTGCATCGTCTGGGAAGAGGAGGGTGGATTTCCTGAGGCCCTGACAGATCAATGACATCCCCAGGCACCTCCATCCCTTCACCTCGCACTAATGGTCAGGATAGTCTCAGGAAGTGGAGTGGGGGTGGAGTAACAGTACAGATCATAGGGTGCTTGTCTTGCTTATGGTAGGCCTGGGTTTGATTCTTGGCACCCCCACATAGTCTCCGGAACTTGCCAGGAGTAATCCCTGAGTTCAGATCCAGGAGCACCACTAGCCCCCAAAAGAAGTTTCTTCCAAAATGTGAGACAAAATATACAAATAGTCACAATGCAAAGAAGAGGAAATCCAACACTCTGAGGCCAGACAACATAGGAACCAGGAGCATTGGCTGACACCAGACATTGCAGAGAAACCAACCACTCTGCACCATGTCTTTAACCTTCCTGTTGCTCAGTTTCCTCGTTTGCATCACACTCACACAACCAAGTCTCATGGTCAGGGAAACGTGATGAATCACACAATGTGAACCCCCAGACACTGGTGTTGATTGCTGACAGACACTTGGGAAATGCCACAGGCTGACGAGGATAAGTGAAGAGTTGCTTGTATTTCCCACAGGAGTGGCAGCTCAAGGGAAGATGCAGGTGACCCAGCCTGAGGAGTCTGTGACCACAGCAGGCGAGCCGGCCACTCTGCACTGTCATGTGACGTCCGGGCCCAGCGAGGCTGAGTGTTAGATGGTTCAGGGAGACTGAGCAGGGCCCACAATTAATCTACGACTTCCAAAGAGGCAACTTTCCCGAGTGACAAGGGCCTCAGATGTCACAAAGAAAGACAGTACGGACTTTTCCATTCTTATCCATGACATCACCCTCGCAGATGCTGGAAGCTACACTTGCGCTGGGCGTTCCCGGATTTCTTCTTGGCGCCAAAGTTTGGAACCGGCACCCTGCTCACCGTGAGAAGTGAGTGGGGTGGGGAGGTGGCGGGGAGAGTGTCCTTTGTCCTGGTGTGAGGGACACAGTCAGTCAGGCCGGCCCCTCCTCCGAGGGCAACTCAGTCCAGGTGAGCTTGTTCTTGCCCTCTCCTCGGCTTCACCATCCGATTCATTTGCTTCTGCAGATCAGGGAAGGAGCTTGCCGTTTGCTCAAGCCCCCTGGAAGTGTCATGGGGCAAAGTCTGGGATCCACCACCCAGATCCCCAGCCCTGGTCTGTCCCATCCCATCAGCCCTTTGGCTTCAGGGATGGGGAACTGAGGTTTGAGTGACTTAGTCCATCGCTGGTGGGGCCTTACCCTGCCTCTGAGAAGATCTCCCTCCTTGTGGGACTTCTTCCCTTTCTCAGTACCTGCTGAGCAACAAGGAGTGCCCAGCTCTACATTGGGCTTGGGGGAAGCAGCGGCCACTGCAACTGGCAAATGCTCTTCTAGGCTGATTTTCCATTTGGACTTGCAGGGAGGCAGGGAGGGGAGAAGGTGCCTTTCTTTATTTCATCATCAGAAACAGCTTCAGAGTCAATGCAGAGAGGAAGACAGATTCCTTATTTAATCAGGTGGCAACTGGGTGGGGAGCCAGAGTTGGGGTTTCAGTGTCCTCTGTTTCAGAAATTCCTCCTGGATTCAGGTTGATATTGAGGTCTTTAATCCATTTTGAGGTGACCTTTGTGCCTAGTATTAGAGAGAGGTCTGTGTTCATTTTTTTTTTTGCATGGAGCTTCCACTTTTCCCAGCTCCACTTATTAAAGAGTCTTTCCTTGTTCCCCTTCCATTTCTTGCTCCTTTGTCAAAAATTAAGCTATCATATAGTTGAGGATTTGTGTCAGAATATTCAACTCTATTTCATTGGTCTGAAGGTCTGTAAACTCTAATGCCATGGTGTTTTTTTTTTTAAATTTTTACTTTTACAAATTACAAAGATATACAATTAAAAAGTTCATATTTGGGTTTTGGTCATACAGTGTTGCAGCACCCATCCCGCCACCAGTGCCCATCTCCCACCACCAACGTCCCCGGTTCCCTCCCCCTTCCCCAGCCCTCCTCCATGGCAGGTTCTTTATTTCTTTCCATTTCTCTCTCTTTCTCTCTTCCTTCCCCTCCAGACTATGGATTACAGAACATACATTAAAGGGTTGTCATGTGTATCTTTTTGCCTCTATTTAATGCTCAGTTCTAGGTTGGCATAAGTACCCTCAACAATTGTTAGCACACTGTTCCATTTTCTGTCTTACCTTAGCCTCTGACTCCCACACGTTTGTGATAATTTCCACCTTTGACAGGACCTCCTGATGTATGTTTCACCTGACCTTGGATATTGGTATCATAATATGTACATATATATTTATGTTATGCAGATAAATGCAGTCATTCTGTATCTGTCTCTCTCCCTTCTGGCTAATTTCGCTCAACATAATCTTCTTCATGTCCATCCATTTGTAGGCAAATTTTATAACTTCATTTTTCCTAACAGCTGCATAGTGTTCCATTGTGTAGATGTACCAAAGCTTTTTATCCAGTCATCGATTTTCGGGCACTCTGGTTGCTTCCAGATTCTGGCTATTTTGAATAATGCTGCTATGAACATAAAAGTAGGGATGGTGTTTCTGCTGCGTATTTTTGGCTTCCCAGAGTAGATTCCCAGGAGTGGTATGGCTGGGTCAAATGGGAGTTCAATTTCTAGTCTTTGGAGGAATGTCCATATTGTTTTCCAGAAAGGCTGTACCAGCCGGCATTCCCACCAACAATGGATGAGTGTCCCCTTTTCCCCCACATCCACGCCAGCACTTGTTGTTCTTGCTCTTTTGAATATGTGCCAGTCTCTGTGGTGTAAAGTGGTATCTCATTGTTGTTTTGATTTGCATCTCTCTGATGATTAGTGATGATGAGCATTTTTTACATATGTTTTTTTGGCCATTCGAATTTCTTCCTTGCTGAAGTTTCTGTTCATTTCTTCTCCCCATTTTTTGATGGGGTTGTTTGTTTTCTTCTTGTAAAGTTCTACCAGTGCCTGATATATCCTGGATATTAACCCCTTATCAGATGGGTATTGGGTGAATATTCTTTCCCATTCTGTGGACTGCTTTTGTATCTTAGTCACTGTTTCTTTTGAGGTGCAGAAGCTTTTTAGTTTCATGTAGTCCCATATGTTTATTTTTTCTTCTAGTTGCTTTGTTAGTGATGTTTCACCTTTGAAGATGCCTTTAGCTTCAATGTCGTGGAGGTTTTTCCCTATATTTTCTTCCAATGTACTTTATGGATTCAAGTCTGATATTGAGATCTTTAATCCACTTTGATCTGATTTTTGTGCATGGTGTTAGACACAGGTCCAAATTCATTTTTTTACATGTCGCTGCCCAGTTTTCCCAACACCACTTATTGAAGAGGCTTTCCTTACTCCATTTTAGACTCGTTGCACCTTTATCAAAGATTAAATGATCATGTGTTTGAGGTTGGGTGTCAGGATACTCAATTCTATTCCATAGGTCCACAGGTCTGTTTTTATTCCAATACCATGCTGTTTTAATTACTACTGCCTTGTAGTACAGTTTGAAGTTGGGTAAGGTGATGCCTCCATCTTCTTTTTCCCGAGGATTGCTTTAGCTATCCTTGGGGGTTTATCATTCCATACAAATTTCAGGAGCGTTTGGTCAATTTCTTTGAAGAATGTCATGGGTATCCTTATAGGGACTGCATTGAATCTGTACAGAGCTCTAGGGAGTATTACCATTTTGACAATGTTGATTCTCCCCATCCATGAACAGGGAATATGTTTCCATTTCCTTGTGTCCTCTTTTATCTTTTGGAGCAGTGTCTTGTAGTTTTCTTTGTACAGGTCCTTTACACACTTGGGCAAGTTGATTCCTAGGTATTTGATTTTCTGTGGCACAATTGTGAATGGAATTGTTTCCTTAATATCCCTTTCTTCTCTTTCGTTATTTGTATATAGGAAAGCCACCGACTTTTGCGTGTTGATTTTGTATCCTGCCACTCTACTATATGTGTCTATTGTTTCTAGGAGTTTTTTGGTAGAGAGTTTAGGGTTCTCTAGGTATAATATCATGTCATCTGCAAATAATGATAGCTTGACTTCTTCCTTGCCTATCTGGATGCCCTTGATGTCCTTTTTCTTCTCTGATTGCT